>JANIJG010003198.1:30269-97266 GCA_024611175.1 Megaceryle torquata | reverse complement strand
GGAAGTGTCCGTGGAGGGCGTGTCCAAAGGGAGGGTCTGACTGCCAGGCCCACTGCTCTGCGAAGAGCCAGCGCCTCTGGCTCTTAGGTAGGACCCCATTTAGAGGTTAATGTAAAATAAGTTTTGGAGTAGATTTCAGAGAAGAGAAAACAGGACTTATTAAAAAAAAAAAAAAAAAAAGGCTTAATTTGCTTGATTCAAAATGGGTATAATTTGAAAGAGCAGTGTGTTTTATTACTGATCTAAAGAGTAGTGTAAGAAAACATGATTGAAACCACAAGGAGCAAAGACAGGATGACGGAGAAAAGGCTTTTCTATGTTACAGTGACACACACTGTGGGAGAACCCAGAAGTGGCTGCTGTGAAAAGATCAACCCTGCACAGGTAATGTCTCGGTCTTCATGTCACAGCTAAAAAGAACAGAAATACCACCTTTGGGTGAGTTATTGTTGAGGGTCACCACTTCCCATTGAGCTGCCAGAGCTGGAAGCATCAGGAAGGTGGGTTTCATCTGTGTGCAGCAACGTGGGCCTGCGCTTGTGTTCCTCACTGACTTCAGGTAACAACACGCCATCTTCGCTAGTGAGCACATAATCTAAAGCTGTTGGCTGAAAGACACCACGCAGGAAATGCTGAACACAATTAATAAGGACAGGAAATCACATGCATGTGTTTTTTATTTAAGAACTGGGTAATCACACAATTAGAATCTATAGGCACTGTAGGCAGGTGGGGTGGTAGAAGTTAAGGATGCACCTTAAGTTTTCACAGACTCTGATTTTTAATGCTGTATTACTCTTGAATTGATATACAATTTAGAATTGGCTGGATAGAAGCAACAAAGTTTACATTTCAGAAACAAAACAAGTCCTCAAGCATGAGTAGCTCCAGATTTCTGGAACCCTTCAGAGCATTTCGAAATTTTTATGCAGAAAAAACGCTTTTGTACTGGACAGAAACATAGCAATGCTTCCTCTGTGTTTGGGAAGAAAGCTATTTTGACGATGCCACTTTTGTGTTATCAACATGACACCATCCAAGTCCTAAATAAAATGCATTTCTATTGTTCATAGTTTGGCAAACAGGCATCACCCAGAAAACTCAACATGCACAGCGCGTTCACTGACTGCTACAGCAGAAGAAGCAAAACATAATTTTCCATAAATAGGTGTTTCGATCAGAACAGAGATTTTCCTCAGGCGACAGTATTGCTGCACCATATTCCAACAACATTTTCCAGATCAAACATCATGGTAGTTCAACGTTTTGTTCTGAGGATACAAACAAAGAAATCGGGAAGCTTTATTGAAATGGCTTTAATGCTTTTAATTGTTCCTTGGTAACAGACCTAAAGTGATTTGCCTTTTTGTTATTAACATATTCCTTAAAATTCCTCTTAAACGTCCAATTTATCATATGTCTACCACAAAAACCTTATGTTATTGACTTACCTATGAATTCCACACCTATTTAACACTTCAGGAGGGGACCTTACTCTGGAGCAGAATTTTTTAACATCAGTATTACTGATGTCTATGCCAGCATAAACCAAAGGCAAATGCTTTAAGATTTAGGCTTTTTACATCCAGGAAAACCTCCCTAACATTTTTTTTTTCCACAAAACAAGAATTTCCTGATGTGCCTGGAGTCGATACGCTGCGATGCTAGCTGGCAGTGCAGAATAGCAATAGAATCCATTAGATCTGCGTCAGCAGACGGAATGTTACACAGTAATTACAGCGAGGCCTTTCTGTGAGATGAATTCTGCCTTTTCAAATGAGATTCTGAAAAATCACCCACTACCACTTCTGCAGAAGCATTTTTGCAGCTTTTCCAAATTGTAGAGGACAGCTCCATCTTTTGCACAAAAGCTTATAGCGCTTCTAATTTACTGAGTTACTCCTTGTTCTAATGACTGTTTGAGGGAATGGTTTGGCATTGGTAAGAGATTGGTTTGTGTATTAATGCAATTCAAAAGTTCACTTAATTTACACAAAGTAATGAAAAGCTTAATGTGACCTCTCAACAACTGCACTGTCTCCCTGTTTCAAGTTTGTAGCAGAACCTCGTTCACAGAGTCTTCAAGAGGCTGTTGCAGAGTGGAAAAGATTCATCAGAGGAGAGAAAACACATTCCCAGCTCACACCAAGGCTTTGCTAATTAGAACAGCACATCTCCCGTACTGAGGTATAAAGTACCACCACATGACCAGGAAGGGGCTGCCTGGGCTCCCATTGCAAGAGTTCTCCTTTTGAGCAACACCCTGAAACCTCCCCTCAAACATGTCCTTGAGAGGGCAGATGGCTGCGACGGGGCCAGGGAGAGCAGAGAGCAAATGGCAGAGATAGAGCTGGATGGCAAGATCTGGCCATCTGATGACCTCCTTTTGGAGGAGGAGAGAATCAGAGAGCAAAAATGAAAATAAAGTGCCTAACAAGAACCAAATCTCAATATAAGTAGCCCTTGTCCTTGCTACAGACTTGTCTGAATGTCTGAGAACTGGTGGATTGTGCTCAGGTGAGCTCTTCCAGCACAAGGCAACATCTGATCGTAAGTTCATTTCTCAAGGCAGGAAGGTTTCCAAAAGTGGGCATAAGGATCATTTCTTTGTCAACCATGGAGATTTATCTATTCACACCATGCTCACCCTGTCATTGCTTTAGTTGCCTAAAAAAAAAATATCCCCAAACATTCCCAATACTGCCTTTCCAATTAAGAAATCTACACTGGCTGAGTTTCTAGAGATGTTATTTAACCCCTAACTGCAGCACAGCTCCCCAAAAGGGGGAAGGAAACAACTCAGAAGGTAGAAACATCGTGAGGCCTTGCTTGCTGAGGCAAAAAAAAGGATAAGGTACCAAGAGAAGTCTTTTTTAAGGGAGAACAGTTAAATGGCCCTGGTTTGATTTTCAGATTGTATTTGCTTAAAGAAAGATGGATATTCTGATGATAAGCCCTATAAGTCAACTCCTATTTTCTCTTCTTGTGTATTGCCATTTTATAATTAAATCTGCAAATGCTGAGGTTTTATTACCACAAGCTCTTCCTGCTTTAGCACAGAGATCATACTGCATACATATAAACCTATATTTATGTACAGAATCATAGAAATAAAAGCACTGGGCAGGCACAGAAGCTGCCATTTTGAGTTTACACTCTCCAGCAGAAACTCCAAGCAATCATAGAATAGTTTTGGCTGGAAGAGACCTTCAAGGTCATCAAGTCCAACCTTATTCCCAGCCCTATCAAAACCACTAAACCACGTCCCTAAGCACAACATCTACCCAGCTCTTAAGCACCTCCAAAGATGGTGACTCCACTACCTCCCTGGGCAGGCTGTTCCACTGCCTGACAACCCTTACAGTAAAGAAATTCTTCTGAATATTCAGCCTGAACAAATGTCCTGCATGGGAGCTTAAAGGGGATTTTTCTATTGCCTTCAGGTCAGCCTCAGGAAGACTATTCGAAGCATGGCAGGAGAAAAGGGGAAACTGCCACCTTCACTGAAAAAAATCAAGTCTAGAACTCCTTAAAAATACCTATTTTAATTAATTATTTTTATGCTAACACACACAAAATAATAAATGTTTTAAAGTAGTAAATTTACTTTTATATATATATATATCAGGACCTTCTTTTATCAGTTTACTTTTAGTACAGAGGATCTTCCCTAACAGAGTATTTACAGACAAGGAAAAATAGTTAAACATCAGGATATTTATTTTGCTTACAAATATTTACAGAAAAATACTTAAAAAATTAAGTATTCAAAGTTCAACTGCCTTGAAAAAAAGCATCACGCTTTTATGTTATAAAAACATATTGCCTTTACTGTGCTCAAACTTAGTATTCAGATCTCTGGACTTTCTTAAAAGAGCTTTCTTTTGTGCTTCATCAAATCGATTGACTTTGAGATCCTGGTCTCGGTCAAACGGCCTTCTTTCTTGAGGTTTGTTCTTTTCTTCAGACATTTTGCTCTTTAGCTTTTTCTGATGTATGTCCATGAGAGATTCTGACCTCTTGGACTCCTGGAAAAATGGGAAGAGGAAAATAAAGTATTACAAACATATCAACAACAGAGAGAGAATCCAAATGGAAAGACAGGAATTAGGGAGGCTAAAAGTTCCAGGAAAAGACGACAGTTTAGTGACTGGAAAACAGAATGATACATACAGCACCCCCAGAGCAGAAAGCACATGTAAGTCTTGCCTGCTCTGAATTAAAATACTAATAATTAACTGATAATAAAGATATCCATAATGTTGCTGAATCTCCATAGACAGTAGAGGAAAAATTAAAAAATAATGCAAAAGAAACATAAAAGTTGCTCTGCTGTTATTAGCAGAGACAAATGAAGACTGTGTCAAGAGAAGTGTCTCAAAGTACAGGCCCAGTTTCTTACATACTTCCCCAAGGCAGCTGGTTTTGGTCACTGCCAGAGGCAGGAACAAACTTGTTACCCTTTCAATCTTACTCTCACTCACTGCTGTGTTTTTAACACGTGCTCATAAGTTTTCAGTATTTGAATCATCTGTTGCAAGCCCATGGGACAGCCTCAGATTTGAGCTAGAGCATGTGTTTTGCCAAGCCAAGGACTTTAGTTGTATTTATTAAAGTCCATGACGCGGCCCGAATACAACATCAAACTTTTGCTGATTTCACAAGAGTTGGATTGGTTCTCACAAGACTACTGGGTCCCTCTTTTCCTCAGGTAGAATTGTAGCAGTGTATGCCTAAGTAGTTCATTTCTCAGACTCAACTCATTACAAACCAGCCAAATGATCAGTCCAAACCAATTCTCTCATCAGAAAGAGCAGATGACAGCTCTGTCTTCTCCTGTCTAGGAATACAAGATCTTTGTTCCGAAGGTTCATTTTCCTTCACTCCCTAGACTAATTCATACATGACATGAGAAATTATGCTCATGGAAAACATAAAATGGACAGTTATTTATTCATGGTGTAATTGCATCAGCGTTGACAGAATTGCCCTGGAGAAATGTATATGGCATCAGCACTGATTATTAAAAAACCAAACCAACAAAACATGCCAAGAAACACCATTCTTAAACAAAATGTCTTCCTTTTTTTTTTTTTTTGAGAGAGCTCCACTAACCTTAGAAACAGTAAAGGCCTAAGTATTTTTTTATTCTGGCAGTGGTACAAAGCAAACCCTATAGTTTTACATGAAAATTATTCTACTGCATTCATAATGACAATAGAAACAGACAATATATAAGAAATTTAAGGCAGTATTCTAATAGCTTTGGATTAGCAAGCCTCTAAATGAAGAGGGACATGTGATTTAATGAACTACAAATAAATTATTAAAAGTGCCAGATAAACTTCAATCATGGAATATAAGCCAAGGCTGAGATTCTCAAGTTAATTACACTCTCAAGAGACCAGACTGCCTTCTGTAAAACTTCAGGCCATAAATCAGGGAAGAACTGGAAGGAGAAGCTGTATGGCAGGCAATAGTCCATATACTCTGGTGGACAGGGTTGGCAGACAGAAAAGTAAGAGGGAATTTGACATGGAATCCAGATTTCTAGTAATCAACATATTCTGTGAAAATTATCTGCTTCTGGAGAGACTGAGGAAAAACTTCATGTAATAATGCTCTTGTAATGAGCAGTTAATGTAATTCATTACACAGTGTAACTAATGCACTGATCTGCTTAGCCCATCAAGCTTCTTTTGGGTTAATCCGTATTTTGTCCTAAAAGTTAAACCTTTACTGCTGTTTTATTCTTGGGATGTTGGTAAATTTGATGATGTAAACTAATTTTTGAGTTAAGGTTGTCTATTCTCAGCAACCACATCCTGATGTGAGGATGATTTAAGGAAAACACCACCTAAAACTGAAGACAACATACACAACCCCCAATTCTGTCACACTGTTCTCAGCAGTGGCCTGACGACCCCATCCTGCTCTTGTTGAAGCCAATGGCAAATGCTCTCATGACTTAAACAGCAACAGGTTTGAGCACTAAAACGGAAGACTGTAGAGGCATCACCATGGAAACCAGCAGCTCGTAGAAATGAGAGCCAGAAAAAAAAAAAGTGTAAAATTAAAGAAAATGCAGGAAGAGGAAATATTTTGCTATTACACTTACATTGTATGAAGTCACCTGCTCAATAAGTCTCTTGTCTCTCCCAGATAATACAATTTCTTCATTATTCTTACTGGTTGACTTTTTTGCCTCTTCTCTTTCCTGATGAGTAGAAGCAAATCACACATTATAGTAATCAGAATGTCTGAAGTAAAAAGCAAGGAAATCTATATTTAATTAAATCCGAAGGGTCGAGGCCACGACAGACGCCACCCAAATATTTTTTGCTCAGCTTGATACAAGAAATTGGACGCACTGCAATTGGAAATTCAATGAGCTGATACAGAGTACCTGACTACTGCAGAAGGGAGAGGGAATAAATGAATATCAATGTTCCTTACACACTTTATTTTCTTGACTTTACCTTTAAGCTTGAATTAGTAAGTTTTAATAACAAAGAAAAATCTGGGATGGTGGGAATAAATCCCTTGAACAGCTCAGGGCAGCTTTACTTTGTTTTCATAGAACACGAACAACGCGCACACCGCCTGCGGGTACAGATGGACAAAGAAATGAGCACCTTGGCTTTTCTCTCTCTATCAGCTGGAGTATCTGTCCAAATAGATCTATCGCCCGATTTGTCATCTGCTCTTCTCTTGAACGTTCTTGGGCCAAATCCAAAGCTCTTCAATTCAGGTGGAAGCTCTGTCATCCATGATTCCCTAGTAACTTGCTTGGGTTCATCCTTTGCAAAAGAGATGGGGGTGGAGGGGGAGAGTGGATAAAAAAAAAAAGCATCATCAAACATTGCTGTCTGAATCTCTTAGCTTCTAGCAGAAATAATGGATTTTCCTTTGTTTTAACAACTGCAAACACTCAGCAGCCCAAGAAGAGCCGCAACTGCATTCACACAGAAACAGGCAAAGCAAAACACAAATAGGCTCCAGCAGCAAAGTATTAAAGTTAAGAAATCGAACTTACACTGTCTGCTGAAGTAAGTTTTTCCTTCATTCTCTGAGCTCTGCGTTCAAAGTCTTTAGTCACATCAGACTCCACTGGTCCTTTTGCAGGCATTGGGCCTATGAAATCGTCTTCTTCCTCACTACTATCAGTTACCTTCCAAAAAGAAAACATTTCTCTCAACCACAGTGCTAAGATTATCAAGAAACACTTTAGCTTCATAGGAGTAGAATGATTTTGTCTAGATGAGCATATAAACCTAACATAAGGTATCTGACACTAAAAACGACAAAAACCTGGATTCAAACTCCAGATTAGACCTGTTCTGGCACTTTAACAGGGATACTTAGTCTCCATGTTTCTAAAAACACCATCTCTTGTCTGAGGCAAAACAGCTGGTAAACAGAGCAGCAACACACCAAGTCCTGCTCCTTTACATTGCTCTGCATGCAGCCCTGTGGCCATAGGCACATTTGAACCACACAAGGCTGCATCATGGTACTTTGGGCTTTACTTTGACTAGCAACATTTGGACACATCTCCATAATAAGGATGGCAATTTCACACAGGAAGGAGAGCATTTTGAGCTCAGGTCCTGTAAGGTTGCTAGAAAGATTAACCTGCAAGCCAGGGTACAAAGGCAAGCGTGGTACCATGTCAGTCTAATGTCTTGGTTCTGTCTTTCGCTTCTTCAATGCTTTTTGACATTGCATTTCTAACAATTATGTGGAGAATGGCTCAAAAAACTAAGTTCGAAAAGGACTAGATGTTAATAAAAAATCTCTGTGGATGCCACAGGGGTTGTACAGAAAGCTCACAGGGTCCTTCCAACTTAAAACAGTACAGATGTGGATGAAAGCAGAACTAGAAGGAAAACAGTGATGCCACCATGCCGTAGAAGCAAAGCTAAGGTGCCCAATACCAGCAAAAATGGAAAGAATGTGGGTGACAAAGCAATGGGAGTGGGATGACAACAAGGCCGTATACGCAGAAAGCACAGAGCACTACTGAAGAATATAAGGTGGTGGCAAAGAGGTTTCAAATGAAGGACAAAGAAGGTGGGGGAAATGGTTTTGGTTTTGTCATGCCAAACTCTGGTTATCAGGCAGACATCCTAGAACCAAGATACGATACCATCAGAGAAGATAAGGGGTCATGAGTGATGAGCAGTGGAAAAACAGTATCAGGAGTGTGTTGTGCAAAATAAGGTGCAGTAGTGGAGAATACAACAACAGAACCTCACTAGAAGAGTCACCTAATGGGAGCATGGGAAATAGAGGACAAATGAAGGAGGCAGTGAGCAGGAAAGGTATCCTGCTACATTGAGGTCAAGCCTTATACTTCAGGCTCATCACAGCTGGCATCCCACTGCTGTAGAGGGATTTGGGTTAAGGAAGACAGAAGGTGTGAAATAACCCACTTTGCAACAGAAACCGGCCTGCTTTAACACCACTGCTCCAAGCTAGCCAAGCCAGCTGGCCCTCTCTGCCTTCAAGAGTCAGCAAAATACAAAAAGCAGTGAAGGCAAGCTTCAGGTAGCAAGAGACACAGCTACGTATGGCTGTGGGCCACAAGGTGCAAGAAGGGGCTTAGCAAATATAACAGCTGTGTGACCAGTTGCATGAAATGGATCTGGAAGACTTGAGGGGGGATGAGAAAGAGCCGGTCATTTATCAACACTACCAATGCAAGGTGGTAACACCCAATTTCCCTGGTCATTTTTCTCAAAGCCACTTGCAGCGTAAAGCTTTCACTAATTATCTACCATTGTGATATTGCTTCAACTTTAAAGAATATGGTGACTGTTACTTCTCTCTCTCTCTTTTAAAAGAAGTTGCTGCTGGGGAAGAGGAATAATCATTTTGAGAAACCACAGTAGTAAAGCACTTCCCTCTCCCGAGTACAAACCAGTATAAAATACAAAGATATAAGATTTTATTATTAAATTGTACTGTAAAGTAGTTGAGAATGAAAAACAAATTCCACGCTGAGTTTTAATTGAAGAAGCAAGTCTCATTTCCTTTCTCATTAGGCTTAATTTCAATTCACTCCATTACCACCTGCCTCAGACAAGGCAAAATTAAACAAACATTAAAAAAAAATACCATCTCTAAGTTTGAAGGGGAAATCTATACAATGTGAGGTATCAGCAGGGCATAAGCTGCCTCTAAAGATGTACTAGAATAGAAAATAAATAAAAAAATATTACTCATAATACTCAAAGGTTAAAAAAAATATTATTAGGAAGAGAAAAAAAATAAGTTCTGTAATAGCTGTAACAAAGCCGATGCTGGAAGATCTATTTAGGAGAAAAGAGACTTTTCTGTTTGAAAAATATATAAGCAGACCAGTTTTGACATCTCTGCCAGGAGAGATTTGTCATTATGATAAATTGCTTAATCGTTATTTGGATTTATAAGATGATAAGTATCTTAAAAACGTCAGACAATCATTCCTCATGAGGGATTATGACAACGCTCGCTGTAATGATACACTTCCTAACTACTAATCAGAAAAGTGAAGCTGTCTCACTCCTTCCCAGCATGTCTACTGTGTCCCATAGTTTCTGGGAGTTAAAGATTCAAGTATTTTAGAAGGAAAAAGAATAACTGATAATTCTCACAAGGAATTTATCATAGCATGAGAGAGACAATTGCCTAAACTGCCAGCACCCTTTCTGATGTGTGAGGATATCCTGCCTGGCTTAAGGGGTGCTGCTCAAGAAGGATGCAGTCTTCTCCAAGGTGCTCCTCCCTTACCTGCCAGCCCACTGCAGATGGTTCTGATCCCTCAGAATGGTACCAGAGGCCCATGTATAGGGAGCTGAATCTTCCCCATGCTTCTATCTGTATTTTATCACACATCTTACTCCTGAAAGTTCTTTGGTAGCATGTGCATTATTTTGTGGCTAGGGATTAGACTATGGGACTTGTACCTAGATTTTACCTAGCCTGATGAGAACGGTCAAAAAATACAAACCAAAACATTGTGTCAGTGCCACTGTTCTGCTCCACCTCGCTCCCAGTTACAGCTATCATCTCGCTGTTGATAAGAACAATTAGTGACACTGTAGCATCATTCTTGATTTGCATTCTTTTGGATAAACTTATTTAACACATCCACTAATAAACATTTGTAAGGAGGTAAAGATATGTGAAATATTCAATCACGTTGCTCCCCCATCAGCAAAGGGGTAACAGTGTGAATTACAGGTAACATTTTTCATTCTAACAGGTTGCATAACTTCTTTAACACCTTTAAAAATTTGAACTTTGCTAAGGTGGTCACTTGTGAAGGTTGTCACACCAGAAGAAAGAATAGCAAAACATCTGGAAGAGTTATTGTAGTTGCAGATGCCTAGATCTCTTGTGTTCAGTCTAACAGCAAAATCACAACAAATCAGACCAGCCTTTTTCTCTCTTAAGGCTTATTTAGGCTTCAGTATTTGACTCAGGCAAAAATATGGTGGAAGCCCCATCCCTGGAAGTTTTTAATGCCAGGCTGGATGGGGCCTGGTCCAGGGGGAGGTGTCCCTGCCATTGGCAGGGAGGTTGCAACTGGATGATATTTAAAGTCCCTTCCAACCCTGATGATTCTACGATATGCCAGAAACTCTCTGCTCTAAAAATAAATTGTCGTGATTAAAAGTATGTCTAGAAGAACTTTTTCAGGCTCCTATTTTTTTAAGCATTTCAGATAGCTTGTACTGAAACACAAGGTTTTCACAAACCTGGGTATGCAATTCTGATGAAACAGACGGTCCTATGGAACATCTGCTATTCCCAGTGTCCTGCGAAGGTTTCCTAAAGCCAGGTGGTAAGGCAGGACCTATAATAGGCCTTGAGGGAAAAAAAAAAAAAAAGGAAAATCTTGTTTTTCAGTCGAGGGAAAAAAAAAAAAAAAAAAAGGAGGTAAAATAACCAATATGGACAGTACATTAAATGACAGCCTTCCATTGCTTGCTGCAGGAAAAAATGTAATAGATTAATCTCAAAGTAAAAATCAAATGTTGATGAGAAGTGTGATTCTCCTTCCTCCTCATGCCAAGTGTGCCCCCTACAAACACATCACAGAAATAACTGAAGAACTTCTCAGTTTTCCAGGAGACCTCTGCAGATGGCTGGGAGGCAAGAAAATGGGAAAAGTTGCAGCATGGAGTCAAGGAAATCCACTTTCTTCTTTCAAAGCTTCCTTCACCAGATTTAAGAGCAAGGAAAGGTGGGAGGTCAAACATACACTACTCTAGCAACAAAGCCAATTTGCTTCATTCTCGCATTGCACCACAGTTTCCCTGTCCTTCAATAAACAGCATCAGTGAACTGCTCTGATTGTAATTTTATTCTCCCTTGGAGTCAAGGCAAGAGAAGAAAAGTTTTGTGATCCCAGGTAACTTCACTGATCTGTATTTACACAGCAGTTCTACGACCAGTATAATTCAATTATCTCCAGGAACACAGAAAGATGAGAATCTCTCCAAGGATGAAAACAGTTCAATGCCTACTACCAATTGTGCTTGCAGTACTGAAAAGACTTTTGTAACAAGTTCCTCTTAATAATCCACCATCACATTCTTTAAAGCTAATAAAAGCTAATAAAAACTCCAAGCAATTAGCACCTGAAGAAATAGCCAAGTGACAGTAACCTCAAAATGTATCAGCAGAGACTTTATCATTATCTTCAGTTTCTGAGCTTCAGGGTGATCATGATGATAATGAATGATGATAATTATAGTCTTCTAAATCCCATATAATCTAATCACTACAGACCTGTTGTAGTTGATATTATTGTCAGGATTTGAAGAGGGGAAATAAAAAGCAGAAAGTCCTGACAGAAAGCCAATCACGGACAGACAGACACAAGCGATAAATGTGAGCTCAGGCTAGGACAACAGCATCGATGAGTTTTTAAATGCAGGCAAGAGGCCTGGATTAAATGTGGAGTTCCACCCCCACCTAGCTGCTGCTGCTGCAAAAAAAAGAAACAGCTTTTATTTTCCTCTGTTCCTCTCTGACTGCTTTCTTGTTAAAAGCATATTTTAAATTCCCAATATAATTTTTAAAAGATTGAATTTAAACCTACACAGATATGGCCAAAATATTCTCTTACTTTAGTATACAAGTACCTTTATTTTGCATGAAGAGACAGTTAAACCAAACTATAAAAAAAAAGTTTTCTACTAAAATATATAAGAACATCTATGTTGTGGGCTGTATCTGTGCAACGTGTGAAAAGCAGATCTCAAATACTCTGCCTTGCTTCTCTCACAGCTCAAAGGCTCTTCCAAGGAATAGAAAAATGGTTCCCATATTCATCCTTCCCACGTTTTCCATTTCAGTGCTTTGCTTTTTTTTTTTTTCCCCTACATGAATAACCCTGTTGTTTGGGTCTTTCCTCGGCAGCACTCAGCTGACAGGATTCCTGACAGTTTCCCAGATGCCCAAAGGCTTTCTGAACAGGTGAACCGAATACAATTCTATTTCACATTCTGCTGCTGTTGGAAACTTTGGTACCTATCTATATGTATTCAAAAAAAACCAAACCAACCAAACCCCACCCCAAACTTACAAATTAACTTTTAATTTAAGGAATACTGGATTTCATATATGGCAAGGAAAGTGGGACTTGGAGTCCTTGCTAATTCGTGCTTCAAGATGGGCACTTCTGCATTCTCCTGATGTATACCATTATTATTATTATTTTTTAAGATAACCTTTGCTCTTTACCTTGACATGTGAATGTTTTGGGAACGTTTACAAGTGCTGAACTTCTGTCTAACATTGATAAACAGCAATAGACTTTCCAAAGCTGAAGGAAATATATATATATATATATATTTTATGCTGAAATGATTCAATCAATTTTTAACAAGCTGCAAATTGCCACATGAGCTGCTCCTAATCATGATTATGATGCTTTGTCAAGTCTGGAAAAGATGTAACAGAACAAAAGCATTTCTAAAAGAATGAGTATGCACAAGGAGCTAATAAACAGTATGTCCATACATTGAAACAAACAGCCTGAATTTGTTTGAATTATTCATGGCCAGCTCGCCAGCTGGCAGTCTGCTCAGCAGTGCACTGGGGAGACCGTTCACAGCACTGTGTCTACACCCTGCGCAGAGCACGTACACGCCTTGGTGTGTCAGCACAACCAGACTGCCAGGTGTACGGGGGTGGAAGATAGACAAGGCTCTTCCCACACATCACACCTTGCCCACCTACCTAGGGAATCAGGCTGGGTGTAAAACAGCTCTGCTCAAACTGCTTTCTCAGTGTGTGCTGGGAGCAGTTGTATGATGAGATAGGATTTAAAAAAAAAACCACAACAACCCAACAAAAGACAACACAAACAAACCCCAAAACAACAACTAAAAAAAAAACTAACCCAAACCAAAAACCCCCAAACCCCAAAGCAAACAAACAAACAAACCAACCCCCACAACAAAAAAAACCCCAAACAACACACACACAAATAACCAAAAAACAGCAAATGCCTTTTACTGCTTTAATCTCTCATAATGAGACACAAAGCAGACTCTTGTGCTATGAATGTAAATGCAAGTTACTCAGCATTTTGGAAATAAACTGCTAAGTAGAAATAAAAGTTGGGTGAACATACAAAGGACTAACATCAGATGATGGGTGATCACCTGTGCTACTGCTCTACAAATTGCCTCTTTTCTTCCTATTTTCCTTAGCACACTTTGACATGACATTTTACCACAGGAGTATTCATGTCAAAAACCCAAGAAAGCAAGAAAGTTACCTCTGCAGATACTAAAAGCTACAAGCATTTATTTGCTTTATTAAAGATCACATTATTTTTAGTGACTTACTAAATTTTATAATTAAAATATATAAAGTAACCCATTATACAAATGAAATGCAAGAAAAAGAAAAATATATCAGTTCCTCTTAGCATATCAAAGCCGCAAATGAGCCCACTGAAGCTGATATCCAAAATGACAAAAGTCTCTTGATTACAGCAAAGTGTAACTAAAATGATACTACAAGGATAATTCCAAAAAAACCCAATTAAATAAATTATTCTTTTCCTAACTGCTACCAAACATCACAAAAATTTATCCAAACAAAAAACCAAAAAACCTCAAACAGTTTCAACTCTGAAATTTCCTTTGAGATGGTGCACTGCATACACAGCTCAACATCAAATTGAGTCACTTTCCTAGAACTGAAAACTCCTACCTGACACGTAGATACTGATTTATTTTATGTACTAGGTCCTTCTTGCTCGGAGGAAGATAGCAGTGATCAAGGGACTCTCCTGTACCTTTCATCAATAAGCATCCCCTTGGAAGTACTATGATTTCACTATGGATTACCATGTCACATTATAGATGGAAGTGCACAGGTTGATGTAAAGACTGGAAGGCTGGGAGACACGGTCAAGTTCTGCGTAGAAAAAAATCCGTAATTTTTTTCAGGAAGCATTTTATAATTGCATGGGATCAAATGGAAAACTTCCTGACAGGGGCTATAAACAATGCTTCCTTCCTTACACCTGACAGCTTGCTTTCTAGAAACCTATACTGGTCAGATTAGTTTTCTACCTGGAGACACACAAGCAATAATCCTTCATGCACCAGCAAATGACAACTCCAATAGTCTGCTTCTACTGCACCACTTAAAAGCTAACTATCCTACCCCCTCTCAGCTCAGAAAGAACAACAAAACTATGGGTCCTTGTACCTGTATTTTTTTTACTGATCTGAGACCTATCTTAAGAAATTTGCCATTCAGAACATAACTTGGATAATTCACTTTTTTTTTTTTTCTTTTTCTTTCCAACCTTCCAACCGGGCCTAAGAGGGTTGTGTGTTCTGTTTCAAGGGAAAGCTGCTCCTGTTCTCGGAATGCGGAGGAAGCAGTTCTAACCATCTGAATCTGAAGTGCACAATTGAAGTGTTCTGTAATAGTGCCACAAAATATTTTATCTAAAATAATTGAGTTTTAAGTAAAAGCGTCTGAATATAATTTAGTTTTAATTACCTCTCTGGAGAATCATCTTCTTTTTTAAATCCAGGAGGAAGAGCGGGCCCAAAAAAGCCATCATCATCATCATCGTCATCTTGAATTCTTTTTGGCTTTCTGTAAATAAAAAGATTTCACTGAATTGCTGTGCATGTCAAGGTACTTATTATCTACATTTTTAAAAGGAAAAAAAAGACATAAAACTATTTCCGACCGTCTTATGTACCAAATATCCTGCTGTTACCAAGGAAACAGTACAAAAGGCTCCAAAATAATTTGAAGCAATTAAAAAATTGAGAGTATAAGCTTCACTCCAAAGATGTTCTGACATTAAAAAAAAAGATTTTGCTGTAGAAAGAAAAGCAGTATAATGTTGAAATACCATCTTCTAGTCACAAAGCAACTTTAAATTCACCACGCTTCTTTCTCCTTTTTTATCCACTGTCTGCATTTTGACTTGTATTTTCCCCAGTTCGATTCTAATTAACTGAAAAACTGTTGAATAAGACAAGAAAAAAAGCAAGCAGTAATTGCTCTCACACTCATTAAGATGGCATAATGCCCTTCAAGCCCTTTATACAAGGCCTAGCACGAACACACCCAAGTTCTTAAGGCAGCAGTTGTGAGTAATCAACGCCCCCAAATGAGAGTATGTGCAGACTCCTGTTATTTGCTAAACAATTTGTTGGGCTTTTTTTCTATTAGACTTGACTTAATTGAATGCATAAATTCATGCCCATAAGTAGTTCTTATGGCCTCTCAAGGAGAGGTAGTTTACCAGAAACAGAGCAAAACTCAAGCACTGAATACTTACATGCATACTAAGTGGTGTCTGTCCTTAGTATAAACAAGAAAAACATTAAGGATTTTTTGTTTTTCCTTTAATTGCAGAACTAAACCAAAACAAGTAAATACAGAGGTCTGATTGCCCTAAACAACTTTATTTCATCTTTGGGTGTCAAAAAGGTTTTGGAAATGTTTTTGACCGCAAAGAACATGCAGAAAATGTCATCAAGCTATCTCTGGCACTGTCCCCAGCAGCAGGCACAGGGTTTACCTTTTTGTTTATAGAATATTGTCCCTTTCTCATAATTTATGCGGGCACATTTCATTTGCAATGGAGTGTAAATACACATATAACCTAAAAACGTACTCACTTGGGTGCAGGATCTCTTTCTGTCTCCTCTTCCGAGTCTCTGTTTGTGTCTCTGGGTAGAGGAGGAGATTCCAAGTTGTCATCACTGTCAGGAGTTTCTGAGCTACAGCCGCTTTTATAGCCTGGAGGCAGTGCTGGTCCTGCAACTGAACATCCAGACTTAGTTGGGTTGCTTATTAAACATTTCAAAATAGTATGATCTGACTCCATATTCCCAAAGCACCCATCTACCTGGAATTAAGTTTATGCACTCATTGCTCTGTCTAGCATTTAAAGAAGATATCTAAACAAACTTGTAGAAGTTAACTTTTTTCAGCACCGTATTTCAATGAACAACCACAACTCCCCGCTCCCCAATTAAATTAGTACATTACTGCTAATCCATTACTACATGAGAATCTTCTGGAACAGGACTAGAAATACCTATTTTACCCAACAGGTGATTTATAATGCATGTGTTATAAACTGGCATATTTTAAAGAAACAACCACCTTAATAAAGCACTTGAAGCCTGCTAGGGAAGAAACACATCATAGAATGCCTTGGGTTGGAAGGGTCTGCTAAAGGCCATCTAGTTCAACCCCCCTGCAATAAGCAGGGACATCCTCAGCTAGATCAGGTTGCTCGGAGCCTCATCAAGCCTGACCCTCAGTGTCTCCAGGGATGGGGCCTCCACCACCTCCCTGGGCAACCTGTTCCAGTGCCCCACCAAACGTATGCACATCATTTGTACATACACAGAATGGGAGACCAGAGAGAAGGGAATTTAATTGCCAGCCTGCTTTAGGAATGGTTTAATGATTAAGGTTATTCCCAGTTCAGCTAAACATGAACAGCAGGCACAGACTTAGGTGCTCTGCTGAAAAAGGGATGACTTAGAAATGATTCTTTGAAGTCTTGAGTGCCTGTCAGAAGGCTGGGGCAGTGGATGGAGCTTTCATGCTTCAGTCAACCCTTCACCCTCTGGTTGTAATGGGAGGAGGGGGGCAGGAAATCCCAGTAAAGGAAAAATTCAGACACCAACACTGCTAACAAGACCGAGCTATCTCTGGCACCCACCAGCAGGCACAGTCTTTTATAGACTTGATTGGATAAGGTACCACGTGCTCTGGGTCCAGAAGTAGCTTAGCCACTTATCCTAGCAGCAAATGCCCCCCAAATGAGACTCTTAATAAGGATGCCCTCTCAGGCTCAATCAACACAGAGACACCTGGAGTAAGCAAAGATCAGCAACGGTCCCAAGATTAGAGGCCTTGCCAGATCCAGGGCAGCACGTGCAGGGCCAGCATCAGCACAGCACAGAGAACCGTCCGATACAACGGAGATTTGATTCTGCTGACGATTTAGCATCAGGAAACACAGGCACCTTTCCTCCTTTTAGTATTTCAAGCACCGAGTCCAAGACTCACAGGACAGAAAGATGTTTTGTTGAGGAAAAGATGTTGTTAGCTTTATGAATAGTCGAGGGGTAGATGAAAAGATGAGGTGCAATAAAACCACATAAATGAAGGGGACCAGAAAATTACATCTCCAGTTAGAGAACTACGCCTTTGTGATGGTGTGAAATGAAACCTGCTACAGTTCCATTGTCAGCTGACAAAAGCTAGGCAGAAATTGAGTCCTTCAAGTGAGTTTCATAAAGCTGTTTCTCCTCTTTAGCACAAGACACAGAACAAGGACAGTCTACTAATCACAAAGCATCCAGACAGACCTGTTGCTTACTTTGTTTACTGTTTTAATGGGAAAGACTTTAACCAGGACATACAAATCCATTTCAGCACTAAGAAGGAAAATAACCACAACACCCCCAGCTTATAAAGTACTTTTGAGATGAGAGGAAACTAACAGATGAATGATAAATAGGAATAAAGGAAAGGAATAGGAAAAAAACCTGCTACCAAGTCATCTCCTGTTTTGGTATGAGAAAGACCACTTAAAAAATAGAAAAAACACCCTGACACAACAGCTTTCTCCAGCCACCTGCTTCCTCGACGTCGTGAAAGCAGAGCTTCATTTGCTCCAAGTGCAGACAGTTAAGAGAAAGGACTTGGGAGTGAAAGGAGCAAACTGAGATGCAGTCTGATACTGCAGAGAGAAACTTGGAGCAGCGTTGTGAGCTGGAAAGATCTAGTGTAACAAAAACTAAAGACTGGTCCCCCTGACATGTTGTCCAACATCAGGGTTAACATATTTGCTTTCAATCCCAATTCCTCTCTTATGCTGGCACAACTGTTTGCATGGGCTATGCAAAACTGGCTTGATAGGGAACTTAAGAGGCATAAAAATAACACTACAAAACCCATCAGTCCCCTGAAAGAACTGTTTGTGGAACTGCAGCCTAAACAGGACAACCAGAAACAAAATAGACAGAGACTGGTTCATGAAGAGAAAATGGCATTTAAAGCCTGGGGAAGGAAAAGTCATTGGACATGGTGAAAGAAGAGGAGGAGAAAGACCTGGGAGAATGAGGATTGAATGTTAAGGGAGTCATGGTACTCACTGACACTAGACATCAGCACAAGTGAGAACACAGGTATGGATTGGGGTGGGGTAGAGAGACACTGGAAAGAATAGAGTCAGGAATGGGAGTTGCCAAGCAGAGATTCTGAGAGCAAAGAACGGAAAGGGTAAGGAGGAAGGTCAAGATGTAATGAGAAGCCTCTGAATGAAATTCCCTGCAAAAGTGGAAAGACACAGATCAAAGGTGGGATGGAGGAGAGCTCTTGAGTGTCAAGAAACTAAAACCAATGAGGTGAAAAAGAGAAATGGATGTACCAATGGCAGAGCAACAGGAGAGTGAGGAAGTAACCTCAACTCAGAGTGCCTCAGTGCAGAGCAGTGGGATAAGAAAGTGTGAGAGGAAAATTGTGTGGATGAAGAGAAGCAGAGCCAAGGATACATCTCAAGTCAGACTGAAGTGAGTATTTCACAGCTGCTAAAAGTGGCCATCCCACTATTGTTCTGACTCACTCTCTTCATTCAGCTGGCTCTGGTGAGTATCAGCCTGAAAACCAAGTCAGTTCAATTCAGAAACCAAAGAACTACATTTTGTTTTGGTTTGCTGGGTTAATTTCTGATGTATTTGGTGATTCTAAGCAATCTACCACGCCATCAGACAGGTACTGGGCACCTCGCAAGGACAGACAAGTCTTCAGCAACAGTGATAGATCAACTGACACATCACATCAGTGCATCTGTATTTAACAAATGTGGCCTCAATGCTGAAACAGACAACCCTCCCCTCTGGTTATTTTTAGCCATTCCCTAGAATTTATTTCCTGCTGGTACAAGGACAGGACCAAGGCAGGGACAAACGGGCCAAAGGAAGCAAGGTTCTTCCAGCCTGAACACATTTAGGCCGGCTTTGAAAAGTCATCATGAGATGAAGCATCAGAGATGAGTGTGTCCCATGGGTTGGACAAGCTGAAGAAGAAAAGGTAAATTTACCAGGGATGAGTTTTCAAGTCTGTCCAACCACCATTTTCTCCCATCCTGGTCCTGATTAAGGGTTGCAGGCTTTCAGTAGCATCAGTTCTCTGACACCAGTGGGCACTGGTTTCCTGCCAAAGTCCATTTCTGATCTACAGGCTGAACAGCAACTGACACTTTACCTTATTTATTCCCTTATCTTCTGCAGCAGGGATGCACAAAGAAATGAACACCCTGCTTGTGTTTCACGATGTGAAACCCCACAGATTAACATCAGTATGATGACACAAGCTACAATTACTACATCTTCAGTTGTTCTTTATAGAAAAAAAAAAAAAGAATTTGCATGCTAAAACTTACAACTGTTAACAAAGCTGTTATGTCTAGGGTTGGGAATAGATGACCTTTAAAGATCCCTTCTAACCCCAAACCATCCTGTGCTTCTATGTTAATCCCTATGAAGATGAAAGAAATTCCAATTTAAGAATGGATCAACAGACATTTATTTTGTTCACTACAAGTAGCATGGCAATGTCACAATTGCAGACAGAAGACAAAGCTTATGTGACAGCCAAGAGAACAAACTGCATCCTGGGCTGCATCACTGTATGACCAGCTGGTCAGAAGAGGCCATTATCCTGTTGGTGCAGCCTCACCTCGAGTTCTGTGTGCAGTTCTGGGCCCCCACAATTTAAAAAAGGATGCGAAGGTCCTTGAGAAGGGCAACAAAGCTTGTGAAAGGACTGGAAGGAATGTCCTGTGAGGAGTGGCTAAGGACTCTGGCTTTGTCTAGTTTGAAAAAAAGGAGGTTGAAGGGCAACCTCATTGCTCCCTACAGCTTCTTGAGGAGGGGGAGAGGGAGGTGCTGGTCTCTTCTCCCTGGTATCCAGTGATAGGACACATGGGAATGGTTCAAAGCAGTGCCAGGTAAGGTTTACACAGATCATTAGGAAGCATTTCTTTACTGAGGAGGTCAAACACTGCAACGGGCATCCCAGAGAGGAGGTGGATGCCCAAGCCTGTCAGTGTTCGAGAGGCATTTGGACAATGCCCTTAAGAATGTGCTTTAGCTTTCTGCTCAACCCTGAGTTGGTCAGGCAGTTGGACTAGGTGATTGTTCTAGGTCCTTTCCAACTGAAATAGTCTATTCCATTCTCCCAGAATCACAGAATGGTAGGGGTTGGAAGGGACCTGCGAAGATCATCGAGTCCACTCCCCCTGCCAGAGCAGGACAAAACTAGAGCAGAACTCTCAGAGGTCTGAAGGAAACCTTTTTGACAGAGTTCTCAGAATGGCTGCTCAAAGTCCTACACTGTTGCTGTTGGGAGGTGGAAACTATGAAAGTCAAATAAAAACCCAAGTGTTCTTAAAAAAAAAAAAGCCAAAAGCAGCTCAAGTATCAGTGAGATGACAAGGAAAGAAAACACTGGAAAAGCTGATCAGCTTTAATAAAGGTGCATTCTGTCTCAAGACCCAGCAAGTGTTACAGTGCAGGAGATGCTTGCGGCAGCCCCACCACACGACTCTGCCTCTCAGACCCTCCAGCTGCAGGGAAGCAGCTGGAGCTGTACTTCTACCACAACAAAGTGTGTTATGCCAAGGTACTTTGCTCTCTCCTCCTCCTCTAGGCTGCAGCAGTATGGCCTTGTGTTGAGCAGGTACACTTAGTTGTAGTGCCAAGCAGTTGTACGTCAAAAAAAGTTTATAAAATTTTTAAAAACAAATACGCAAACCCCCAATGGTTGGTGTGGTGTTGTTTTTTTTTTTTTTTTTTTTTTTTTTTTTATCTTTTTAGTTTTGGTTGTTGTTTTGGTTTTTTTTAGCAAATAAATTCCTTCACCTACTTCATACAGAAATCCCCAGGCAGATCTGCCAGTGTAACTGGTGTGTAACTACTATGAAGCTGATGTACACTGGGACAAAAAAATAGACAAAATAGGCTGAATAACTCAGACTAGATACTGCCAAAATGCTCCGTAGCACGAAACCGTTACCTAAGGATAGATTTAACTTACTTTGTTGAGTGGATTCATACACAATATAGATACTGGCAGCATGCACAAGCATGTTCCCAGAAAGAAATAAGCCATCAACACAAATCAGAACAGGAAAGGCTGCATGAGCTCAGATGAGCAGGTAGTCAGGACTTCAGTACAAAGTCAAGCTACAGACCCAGAGTGCGATGTTGCTATGGTGTCAGCCAAGGCAGCAGCTTTGCTCTCTCTTCCTCTTGCACCCTCTTCTGGATTAAAAAAAAAAATGAGAAGAGCAGAGGAAACCGTTCCCATCAGAGCTGCTTTCAAAGAATCACAGAATTTCTGTGGTTGGAAAAGATCTTTAAAATCATCAAGTCTGACAGCTATCTAATTCTACCAGGGCCACTACTACACCGTGTCCTTAATAACATCTAGGTGGCTTTTCAATACCCAGGGATGGTGACTCAGTCGCTTCCCTGGGCAGCCTGTTCCAGTCTTTCATAACTCTTGATATAGAAGCTTTTCCTAATGTCCAACCTAAACCTCCCCTGGTGCAATTTAAAGCCATTTCCCCTTGTCCTATCAGTTGTGACCAACACCCACCTCTCTACAACCTCCTTTCAGGTAGCTGTAGAGAGTGAGAAGGTCTCCCCTTAGCCTCCTTTTCTTCAGGCTGAACCTCAGCTCCCTCAGTCACTCCTAAGACTTATTTATTCTCAAGATGCCTCACCAGCTTCATTGCCCTTCTCTGGGCCTGCTCCAGCACCTCAATATCTTTCTTGTATTGTGGTGGCCAAAACTTAACAGAGCACTCAAGCTGTGGCCTCACCAGTGCCCAGTACAGCGGGACATTGTTTGGAATAACCGAACAAACAATGCCAGAAACTGAATATTTATACCAGTGACTGGAACCTGAATTAAAGACAGGGAATACTCATGCTCAAACTGCTACTTCCCGAGATGACTGATACAGAACATGGACGAGTTTAAGCAGGGGAACCTGAGCTTTGCTGCAGAAGAGCCAGCCCAGCAGACTCAGAGACCCTACTTCCAATGTGACTGCTCTCAACAGGAGAGGCCGGCAGGTGTGGCACCACGGCCTCCTCGCAGGCCACACAAGCCTGTCCTGCACCCCGCAGAAAGCTGACTGGAAAGCCGTATTTTCACCAAGAGTTTTGGTTAGAGAAAGGAAAGCGTTCTGCAGAGGCTCAACCACCGCCTGGCTTTTTCAGCCCACTAACTTCACTCTGGGAGCTGCAAGACAACACAGGCCTGAAAGCGCACACGGGACTGGAGCGGGAAAATAATAAACAAATCAACGCAACGGTTGTTTAAAACCAGTCTTAGACCGCTTCCCACCTGCGGTCTCCCCTCATGTGTGGTACTTTTTCAACGAAAAAGTCACTATAAAAATGACCCGTAAAGTTCAGCCGCAGCCGGGCAGCGCCCCAGCGCGGGCCGAGCTGCGAGACTCTCGCCGCAGGGCCACGGCACGTTCCGACAGAAGGACCGGCCGGCCGCTCTCCTCAACCCCACGCCGCGGAGCCGCGCTCGTCCCCGCCGCCCGGGGAACCGCTGCGCTTTGGTGACGCGCTGGGGGCAGCTCCTCTCCCCCCCACCGAGGGCCTGTCAAGCGCGATCCCGCCTTCCGCTGCGGGACGGGGGAGCCATCGCCGAGTGCTGAGGCCCGGAGCGGCCCGGCCCGGCGCACCCGGAGCCGTTGAACCGCGGGCGGGACACCCCTCGCGCCTTACCCTGGCTGAAGTCCTCATCCGGGTCCGCCTCGGCGCAGCGAGGGAAGCCGGGTGGCAGCGCGGGGCCGATGAGCTCGCGGGCCATGGCGTGGCCGGCACAGCGCGCGTGCGCGCCCAGACCCTCGCGCTCGGCTCGAGGGTCCGATCCAGCCTAGTATCACTTCCGGCGCTTCCAGGTGACGCAACAGCCTCCCCTCGTCAGGAAGGTTTAACCCTTGGGCAAGCGGCTAAGCCCCAGAAGTGACGTATTTTGTAGTGGCCGCTTGTGCGGCCCCACGTGTGCCGCTTGGGTGGGAGCGCATCGCGGGGCAGGGTCCGCACCCGGGCGGCCGTTTCGGGCCTGACATGAACCCCTTCGCCTGGTACCCGCCGCCCCCGCCGGGGCTCCCCCCACCCGGGCTCCCTCCGCCCTTTTTCTGCCCGCCGCCCCCCTGGGACCCCAGCTTCTGGCCTCCCCCCGGGCCCTACCCGCCTCCCGGGCGCTATCCTCCCCCGGACAGCTACGCGCCCGCCGACGGCTACTCGCAGCCCGCTGAGAGCCGCCCGCCCGCCGAGAGCCAGCCGCCCGGAGACAGTTGCTCCCAGCCTGCGAAGAGCTGCCCGCCGACTGAGAGCTCGTCGCAGCCCAAGAGCTGCCCGCCCGCCGACAGCTACGCGCAGCCTGCTGAGAGCTATTCGCAGCACAACGGCTACCCACCGCCCGAGACCTACCTACCGCCGGATGGTTATGTGCCACCCTCCCGCTGGTACCCGCCGGCCTACGGAGAGCGACTGCAAGGCCCGCACGCTGGTGAGGGGGGACACGGGGGAAACTGTCTCTCCGGCCCGTGGGCTCCTTCCCACTCCTCACTGGTAATGGGGCTGTCCCTAACACGTGGAGGGCGGAGGGAAAGACTCCTTTCCCTGCAAGCATGTGCCCTGCTCTCTGTGCTTGCTTGTGCAGCCCTGGCTTGTCTCTCCCCCAAGCCCTTTTCTGCCATAGTGGGCCCATCGAGGTAGCAGGGGGTGTTTTACTTGCTGTATGAATAACTGGCTTGCCCTTTTTTTTTTTTTTTTTTTTTTTCCCCCCCCAAAGGTGGAAACTTCTCCCAGAAATGGCAAGGCAGGCAAGCGCCTGGATTTTGTAAACGTTTTCCAGAAGAAAACAAGCCAAAGGTATGGACTGGGGTCTCCAGCTTTTGGGAGACACAAACCTCTTGGAATGGGTCCAGAGGAGTGCCACAGAAGTGATTAGAGGGCTGCAACATCTATGAGGAAAAGCTGAGAGAGTTGGGGTTGTTCAGTCTGGAGAAGAGAAGGCTCCAGGGAGACTTTACTGCAGTCTTCCAATGCTTAAATGGGGTGTATAAGAAAGGCGGGGACAGGGTTTTTACCAGGGCCTGTAGTGATAGGACAAGGGACAACGGTTTTAAATTAAAAGAGTGTAGTTTTAGGTCAGACATAAGGAAGAAATGTTTTACAATGAGGGTGGTGAGACTGACACAGGTTGCCCAGAGAAGCTGTTGATGCCCCATCCCTTGAAGTGTTCAAGGTCGGGTGGGATGGGGCTCTGAGCAACTAGGTCTACTAATAGACGTCCCTGCTGGTGGTGTGTGGGTTGGACTAGATGATCTTTGAAGGTCCCTTCCAACCTGAACCATTCTGTCTTTCTGTGACAGATATGTTTCAATTGCATTTTAACAGAGTTTTGCTTTAGAAAAACCTGTACTGATGGTGATGCCAGTGTCTGAATTATGTTAGTGCTCTGTTATATAAATTAGGACCAAACAGCCAGATCGCCCTGGTGCGTGTAGTGGGAGAAGGAAGGATGTCTGCTGCCCTCTGAGCTCTTACGTGCCACATGAGAACAGGCGTGGTCTGACTTGATGGGGAAGAGACTCAGGTCTGTAGCCTAGTTCTCCTCCTGGCCCTCGATATATGTGTGCCAGCCTGGTATGTTTGCAGAAGCCATAATTGATGGAAAGGTGGTAGTGGAAAGAGCTGAGTGCAGGGCATCTTCTTCTCAAGGTAAGTGATTTGAACTTCACTTTCATGTTAGGTTATCTTTGAAACTTCTGAAACATGTTTTAATTGATGGTTTTATTAACAAAAATACTCATTAAAGTGTTTCATACCTAATTAAAAATAGGAATATTCAAGCTCGAGCACAGGAGGTTCCACCTCAATGTGAGGAAGAACTTTACTGTAAGGGTTACAGAGCACTGGAACAAACTCCCCAGAGAGGCAGTGGAGTCTCCTTCTCTGAAGACTTTCAAGACCTGTCTGGATGCATTTCTGAGTGATCTGCCCTAGTTTTGGTCTTGCTCTGGCAGGGGTGTTGGACTCAATCTTCTTGGAAACCCTATCATTCTGTGATACCTTGTAATATTGTAACTGCAACTCTTGAGGTGATTTCTTCTTCTTTTTTTCTTTTTTATTTTCTAGACCAAAAAGAAAAAAGAGCCAGTTTTCACTCATTATTGTGATACCTGTGACCGTGGCTATAAAAACCAGGAGAAGTATGATGAACATGTTTCACAACATAAACAGGTTGATGAGTTTGGCTTCTTTCATTTATACTGTGATTGTTAATTTTGTGCCTGATAAGCAGATAGCTGTAGTCACTCTGACTGGAAAACTTAGCAAAGAGATTCTAGGACTACAAAAAGTATTATTATGTTGTGTATAGGGGAGGTCTTAGTTGTATTTTTGGTTTTATCGCTGAAGTAATTTAAATGTCTTTCTTCTGAAGTATTGCAGAGTGGTAGGAATAGATTTGCAGCCAATCATATTGCATGAAGTTTTTTTGTGTGGAAAGACTTCGTGGAAAACTTACTTCTTTACAATGAAGGAATGGATTTTTAAAATATCAGCATTGAAATTGGAGAGTCTTGCAAGTCTTTCTCTTCGTTTAACTTACTTCATGTTATCTCCAGTTATCAGATATGTTGGCTTCACCGTTTTTATTAAAATCAGATTAAATTTAGAAGTACATTATCCCTTCTTACTCTTTTTTTACAGTAATGTTTGTTTTGAAACTGGGTAGCTTAAAGTTCTGTATCAGTAACTGTACAGGCATCCGGTGCTGAGTTTGTTTGAGGTGCGCTTGAGTGCTTTTTTAGAATCTGTTGGTGTAATTTAGTGTGTCTTAAGTTCACCCCCTTATCTTGCAGTGCACAGAAGAAGGCTGCAATTTCAGCGCACATGAGAAAATAGTCCAGATACACTGGAAGAATGTAGGTATCCCCCTGGGCCCAAACCATGCATCTGTGCAATCTTTACTGTGCTCCATTGTGCCCTTCTTCAGAGGGTTGCTTCCATTGTTCTGGAAGAAGAACATCTCCTCTGAGTAGAATCTGTTGTAAGACC
Organism: Megaceryle torquata; assembly: GCA_024611175.1. Lineage (NCBI taxonomy): Eukaryota > Metazoa > Chordata > Aves > Coraciiformes > Cerylidae > Megaceryle > Megaceryle torquata. The sequence goes on along the minus strand of JANIJG010003198.1, from coordinate 70,597 downwards.
ATCTTGTGGATGAAAATATGTTTAATACTATGGGGTTGTATTTTGACAGATTCATTCTGTAGTTGCTGTGTGCAATCTCACCATGTTTGGAGATGAGAACAGTGTGATACTACTGTAGTTGACATAATGAAGCTTGCTTTTTTTTTTCCTCTTTTCCTGTGGATTTTTTTCCTCTTCCCCTTTTAAACACCTATAAAATATTTTTTCCTTAGGCACATGCACCTGGTGCTAAACGAATAAAATTAGATAGTCCAGAAGAGATCACTAGATGGAGAGAAGAAAGGAAAAAGTGAGTAAGACTTGTGGCCTGTGAATTTGTTTTACTGTATTTTCCCTGTGTGATCATCAAATGACAGCTGAATGGCAGTGGCAGCCCGTGCTTGCTGCTGCTGTTCCTTGGACTCCACAAAACTCCTGCAGCAGTGGTCTGTGTCAGAGGGTGTGAGCTGCAGAGGCTATAATCTTTTGGATGATTATAATACAAGGCAGAATATCAACTGAGAAGGAAGTAGCTTTCCCAGCTGTTTGATTTGGTACCTCAGGTTAGGTGAACGACTCACTCCTTTTAGCCTGATCATGGAGACATTCTAGGTCAGAAATATGTGTGTGTGTTTGGTTGGTTGCTTTTTCTATAGCTAAGAAATCTGGAACTATTGTACTAACTATTGTAATATATTGTGCTGTGTCCAAACTTCTGCAGCTTATGTTTTCCCTGGAGAACTCTACAGGGAGTTTTCCTAATTTTTAAGAACTTTGTGTTGCTTGACACTTTGCTACTGAAAGAGAACAGAATCTTGAGTGGTACTGTGTCAGGTAGTCTAGCTTGACATGGAGGGTCTTGAGAATAAGTCCTAATGGGGAGTGGCTGAGGGAGCTGGGATTGTTTAGTCTGAAGGAAGGGAGGCTGAGGGGAAACTTTCTTGCTGTCTACAACTTACCTGAAAGGAGGTTGTAGAGAGGTGGGTGTTGGTCACAACTGACCAACAAGGACAAGAGGAAATGGCTTTAAGTTGCACCAGGGGAGGTTTAGGTTGGACATTAGAAAAAACTTCTATATCAAAAGGGTATCAAAGACTGGAACAGGCTGTCCAGGGAAGTGGTTGAATCACCATCCCAGGGTGTTTTTAAAAGCCACCTAGATGTGGTTATTAAGGATATGGTGTAGTAGTGGCTCTGGTAGAATTATATAGCAGTTGGACTTGATCTTAAAGGTCTTTTCCAACCATAGAGGTTCTGTGGTTCCATACCTAGGGTGCAAGGTAAAATTGCCATGTCAGCAGTAGGCCTTATTCTTTCTCATTCTGTGATATAAGGTGGTACAACTTTTTTTTTCTGTTGACAAGCATTGAAGTGTTTAAAAATCCACATTACTTCCACAGACCTTACTTATTTTTTTTTCTCCTCAGTGTTGAACTGATTAAAATCTACCCTTTTTGAGTAGGTGAAGGTTGCTGTAGACTTTCCTCACTTCTGCTCCTGACTTTAGAATGTATTCTTGCAGGTGATCAGTACATGAGCTTTGTTTCCCTGAGCAACGACCATATATGAACCCTATATGCAGTGGGAAGTGATACAAATGTAATGTCAAGATCATCAGTGATGAGCTTGGGCAGTGTACTAGTCACCTGTTCTTTGTGGTGGTTGGGTTTTTTCTTTGTTTGGGTGGTTTGTTGTGTTTGTTTGGTTTTTTTTCTTCCTTTTTTTTGTGGGTCTTTCTGTTTGTTGTTGTTCTGCTTTGTTTTTATTAAAATAACCCTAGAAATCTGATGCACTCTTATGATGAATCCTGCTTGCATTTATGTCAAAAACCAAAGCTGATGCATTCTTGCTTTGAATCTGACTTCCCTTAAGTTTTTACCCAGTGTCTTTGTAATAAAAAACAAAAAAAAACCCCAAAAAACAAAACCCAAAACCCCCCCTAGTTGAATATCTGGTGGGAAATTTTTTTATTGCCTCCCTTCACTTTTTGTTGTGTTAACAAGCAAAATTTCTCTCCAGGTGAGTTAATTCCTGCAAGTTTTAACTTCCCTTTGAACATGGCTTCAGCTTTTTCTTCAAATTTCAGAAAGGCAAAGGGAAGTCTTTGCACTGTCACATCAGCAGTTGCACCCGCTGTTCATTTTTTACAAATGAAGATAATCTGTAGATTCCTTTTTTATTTCATTTTAAAACAGCTCTTGTTGATACAGAAAGTAAAATCTCTTGACGTTTAAAATGCCACAGTTAACAAGACAAAAATTGCTTGTGATCTGTGTAAGTACAAGTTCGGTGTTAGATTAGTTTTGGTTTCAAGGTTTCCTTTTATTCAAAAGATACTTGAGGGCTTGTTTTTTATTTGCTTTCAGTCTACATACTGCTCTTCTCTTCTCCCCCCTCACCTCCCCCACCAGTAATACTCACCACATCTTTACTACCTACAAGACGAAGTGTTAACAGGGTTAGCAAAACTCAAAATGTCCTTGGATTTGTCTGTCTGGTGGCCTACACTTAAGTTTCTAACAGTATCTCCAAGGAAAACCCTCAGTACTCGTGTGCAGTCTGTGCTACTACTCATTTTCAACTTTCCATACACTTTTCTGTTTTAGGAGGTGTTTGGGAGAGTTCCTTCTGTTTAGTTGCTGATGTTAAGGTTTAAATGTTGAAAAGATATTTCAGGTGCCTGTCAATATGTGCTCTACTGTATCCCAGCACATTGGGGAAGCAGGAATTGAATGTCGTGTTTTAGATACTGTTTGCTTGTGGAGTGGGTGCTGTGAGTTAAAGCAGCATTTAGATTCAGTTAATTTTAACAATGATACTCTGCCTGAGATTGGTTTTGCTGAGTTTCCAGACAATGTCATGAGGGATACTGTTGGTTTTTTACAGATGAATATAATTTGGCTGTGGTACAACATCGCTGAATGCCTTTGTTCACTACAGCACAGTAAAATCAATGGAAATAAAGTCTCATAGTTACAGCCACCAACCAAAGGAGGCAATGGGATTAGAACCTTCTAAGCCAGGGCCACTAGATGGAGTAGTGCTGTGGTTTTATTTAGTACTTAGTCCTTCTGTGGGCATCTCCTTTAGCTATGATGGATGGGTGTAGAATGACTACCTGGGTGGTGTTGTTACTGTTTGTACAGCACGGAAGCTGTACTAGCATCCTTTTTTCTTTTGTTTGTTTGCCCTTTTTATTTCTTTTTTTTTAATTAATTGAAAAAAGAGAGAAACCCAGCTGAATCTTTTGTGAAACATTAATTGGGTCACCAGCAAAGCATTGGTTTAGTAGCGAAGGTTTGTTGTTGACTCACAGTAAACATTGCATTGTACAGAAAAAAAGAACACCAGAGGGAGTCTGAGCTATTAGGCAGCTTAGGTTTATGGTGACAGGAAAAAGCCTTTTTCTTTCTAGAAGCTCCAGTCAGAGCTAAGATTGAATCTTTTTAGGTCATTAGTAGTTTGTTTCTAATTAGGTTGCAGTGATTTAACATGTGTGTTTCTATGCTGCATCCCTGACATTCCTGTCTTGCTTTATGAATAAAGCCGTTATAAATAATTACTTACAGAGCTGAGAGTTTTCTTCTTAATTAGCTGCTGTGTTTCTCGGTTGTGTATCCTGCTTAAAATCTTGTAGAAAGAGCCTCTGTTTAAAGTGCAGCCTTACTCACGTAGTGGGAAGAGAAGGGGGAGAGCTGGTAAGGAGTGAGTATCTCCGGATGAAGTATGCTGGGTCGGAATGCTGCTTTCCTGTCTGATTCTGTACAATGCCCTGTTCATTGCTGCAGCCTTCACGCCTCTGCTTACCTAAAAGACTCTTTAATGGTTTGTGGCCTGTTGAACTTGCTGAGCCAGGCAGTCTAATTAAGCAAACGGGGTCTCAGGGTTTCCTTGTGTTTGGCAGGCAGATGCTTGTGAAGTCTGACATCAGCTTTGACTGCAACTGCTCTTCTTGTCTTGATTTGTCCTGTCCCTTCCAAGTGTTGAGAAATGGGCTGTTTTCATCATATGTAGTCTTAAACACAAGCTTAAAGGGAATTAACCTACGGTGCATTTCCTTAGCATGTCAAAATGAAGTGTTGCTGTCTTCCCTTCTTCCCAAGTGAGATCTGGGTCCTGCTAGCCTGTCTGTTTCTAATAAACTCCTCTTCATTTTTAGGAAGAATGTGGCAAGGCTGCTCTTTTGTTAAAATGAATTGTTAAACTTCCTTTTGCTTATAACATTGGAGGATTTTCTTGATCTTGTGTGTTGCTTATAAATTCTTCCCCTCCTCCCTTGCCTTCTTTAATCTCTTGTGGGTTTGGGTTTTTTGCTCAGTTCAGGATTGACTGTTGCATTTCCTTGCCATACATCCCATAGGCTGAGCACATGCTTAATGAATGAAGGCCAGTACTGTTGACTGCACCACTTTTAATGAATTTCTGCTTCTCTAGATAAATAATGATAATCCTGGAATACATTGGAATCTTCCCAGGTACTGCATTCATATTAGCTAAATATGTAATAAGGAAAATAATTTCTTAGCACCTGGTAAAAGTAGAGAAGATGAAGCAAAGTAGAAGGAATGTGTTGGTAGCTTGAGGTAAAGATAGATATGGTAAAATTTATTCTGAACTGCCAGTGGCACAGCAGTAAAACTGCCTTAACTAACATATGGTGAAATCACACTACACATGTAATACTTGATAAAATGCCTGGAGGCCTTAAACCAGGATTTTATCAGCTCTTTACTGAGCCATTTTTGTTGCCTTTGGGCTCTCCATGTCCCCTTTGCTGTTGGTTATGCATATACAGTCAAGACCAGCTCAAGAAATTATTGAGGCAACTTGATCACAGTGTTGTTCTTATGAAGATGATAAAAGTGTAGCTTTTCTCTCAGAAATTTTGTGTAAACTGCTATAGAAACAGGTCTCTCTTCTGGTAGACATTGGCAAAGCTCTGTTTTTCCACTGCTTGGTAAGAGCTAGTTTACTCTGACGTTTATGGAAAGAAGATTGAGTATGCTGGCCTATAAAACATGTATGATTCCAGCTAGTGCACTCCTTTATTGAAAACAAGGAAATAATCTATTCACTAAGGCACACGTTAGTGGTTATGCTCAGTGTCACCATTCCCTGTCTCCAGAAGCTGCTGCATGTCTCTCTGTTGGTGTATATGCAATATGTTAATCTTAGCCTGAGAACAAGTTTTCCGGTGTTGTCCTGACAATTTATACTGAAAAACTGCTCGTTTTGGATTATGGAAGTGTCTATGGTTGGAAACTGCAGCTGCTGTGGAATGGGGCTGCCTTCTCGGGCAGTACTGACTCCTTCATGAAATCTGCTGTGCCATCACGTCCTGGTTGAACTCCCTCTTTTACAATGAGTTGCTGAGGTTTGTAAAGCCTTTGTGGTGACTGATGAAGCTGTCTGTATTCAAGCTCTAATGAGCTGTTTACAGGACCCAAGTGTTGGGCTACTTCTTCTATTTCAGTGGTGGTGTAGGTAATATTTTGAGAACCTCCTTTTGTTAGGGGAGAAGGACATGCCTTCTGAGAAGGATGCAAACCCAGGTCAGCTCGTTGGATTTTAACACGTGGCCTTTTGTGTGGAGAGATTCAATATAGGCTCTTCCTTCTGCATTGTCACACTTGTGTGCAGGAGCAGTCTTCCTAAATTTAGCCTTCCTGAATAAGAATTCTCTGTATTAAAAAAAAAATAAATAAATCAAATCATAAAATTTATCTTTTTTTAATTGTTGATCTTTCTAGTACTTTGTGGCTGTCCTTAGATAGTGAAGTTTGCAAAGGCTGTCATAAAGTTGTAACTCAAGACCATATTGTTTCCATTGTAGGCATCTGCCCCCACTTAGGGTCCAGCTGAATTTTGCTGCCTCCATGAGTAGGTCTAGTTGATGCTAGGAGGTGTGCAGGCCTCTTTGTGCTGGAGCTGTGTTACGTAGTGAGTTATGGAGTTCCCCTGGGGCTGGTACATTGGGTGGGTAAGTGTGGTCCACACCTCTTTGGTTCACTTGCTCCTTGTAGGGATGAGTGGCATTGACTTGGCCAGGTCCCACCAGGACCCACTGGTGGGCTTAGCCCAACTCTTTGTTGCACAGTAGAGCACCTGGGGAGGAGTGAACCCAGTCTACCTTGTAGAGAGGCTGGTGACCTCTGGACTTGAATGTCTAGAGCTTACTGCTCACCAAGTCCTTAGGTGGTAGAATAAATTAGCAGATGCTTATTTGCTCATTGTGAATGAAATGAAACGCTGTGTGTTCAGAAAATGTACCTGTTTTGACAGCACAGGGGAAAGGCAGTGAGTAAAATGCTATTTAGCATTTGAGAAGAGCTGCAGAAAATAAACACAGTTGCCTTCAAATGTGCATTTGCAGGCGTACTTGGACTTACAACTTGAGCTGTCTTTAGCTGTTAGTTACTGCTCTCTGGAAAGGTGGTTTGGGAGAAATCTGTCTGTCTTGGCAACGAATCAAACTGAAAGCATTCATAGAGTCCATTACGGTGGCTTGGTGGAGGGAGTGGTAACTCACAGGAATGAAAGTGGGAGGCAGTCACATCTCAGATCATGTTGTGAGAGCGTGTCTGAATATGTCTTTAATGAGCATAACTGCAGGAGCACTTTGAAGACTCCTTTGCTCCAGGATTAAGGGTCTTCCCTTATGTCTTAAAAAAACCCCAAAAAACTAAGATGAGCTTGGGGTGATTTTGAGCATAATGACTTAATTTATAGGCCCCTCTCCTCCCATGAGCCTTACTTGAGTGAAGGAAAGCACCTTATCCTAAAACCGTGGTGAGGTGCCAAGCACAGGGGTCTTGAGATGAGAACTCATTGCATGCTTACTGCGTGTAGTGAGTGTTAGAACATGGGTGAACAAATGTAGCTAACAGGGAAGAGTGGAGATAAAACCTCACGTCCCTGTGCCTGCTTGAGCTGTATGGTGGATTTCTGGGAGAAATCCAATGAAAACAGATATGTACAACTCAAAATCCTTTTAAAGGAGACAAGTTCTATAGCATCTTTAGGTGCATCTCACAGGAAATGCTTATCATTTTCCCTAGGTATGTGCTTGAAGCTGTCTTGCATCAATGTGGCACTTAACCTTCCCGTTATAAAATGGGAAAGGTGTGTGTGATAAGGTTAAATATTTAAACAAAGGTAGGTGTCCTTTTTGACAGCTGTATATTGTGAGTAGCTGTTAGAAGTTTCTTGTTACTCCATTTTAATGGACTTATCAAATATTTATACTTTGCATTTCTATTCAGAAGCTGGTGGGGGTGTGCATGTGTTTCTCATTTACCACCTTTATCTGAAAGCGCTGGGATTTAGCTAATTAATGTTTACAGAGCAACTAGCGTAGCCGTTTTGGGGCTTTGATGGTCATTTGCAGCAAGCTTGACATGTTAGAACTAGCATGGTGGGCATTTGTCCATAGGGAAGTATGGGGAAGGAGGTGGGGAATGGAAGAGAGGGGTGGTTTGGGAGATTTTATAACAGTGGGTTTGTTTTAATATGCATGACTTAGCAATTTTTCTTGAAACTGGAATTAAAAAGGGGCAGTAATTTTGGTGAAATAGAGGTTGGTGTGCAAGCACAAGACTGAATATTGCTCGAGAGGAAACTTCTGTGCTTTTCCCTAACTGTCACATTAAAGGAATCTTGTGCACCCAGAAGCCTTATAACCTTTTAAATTGATATTACTCAGCAGTTGGTTTGCCACTGGCATGTTGTACCTTTTAAGATCGTTCAAATACTCCAACTGAAGCACCATAAAAATAAAATTGCAGGACTAAATTGTGTTGTTATGTGTAGGGGCAGGCAGAGGGTCTGTAAACATAACTGAACTGTCTGTCTGGAGCTTGTCTGATAGTTTGGTAAATCTAATTGTGCCAATTTGGTTGATTGATTGATTTATTTTTAAATCTGAGTATGTAAGCATAAATGCACTTAGGTTTCTTTTCCTTACCAGTGCCTTTTTAAGAAGGAAATACCTGTTAAGCTTCCAAGAAAGGTTTTGAAAGTCTGTTTATGTTTATAGAGGATGGTGGCTTGGTAAAGGGAGAATTGACAAATCACAGTGAATTGTTTAAGAGATTTATTTAACTATTAATTTATTCTTTCCTTTAGAAATTTTCCTACATTGGCAAACATCGAAAGGAAGAAGACGATGCAGATGCAGAAGGAAGAAAGGGGAGAAGTGCTGACTACCCAACAGTTTGGGTAAGTGTTTTTGAAACAAGCTCAGTTACTTTCCTCCTGAGGAGTTCTGAAGTGCAACTCTCTTACTGTGCTCACCCAGCACTTGCTGCTTTCCACTGTATACATGATCTAGCTGCCCTTTAACAGAGCACAGGTCATTTGATCAACAGCAGATGTAATGTTCTTTTGTTTACAGTGCTTCATAGTCCACTACAGTTAAATTAAACTTGCTTAAACTGGAATGACTGAGCTGGAAGGGAGGAGCAGACTCACTTTTAAGGGGCCCTTGCTACATACCATTTACTGCTGTGTGGAAGTGAAGCTGGAGCTTTCCTAGGTGATGGTTGGGTTGTTTGTTTGTTTGTTGTTTTTTTTGTTTGTTAAGAGGATAACACCAGACAAAATAAAACTTGCACTATGGTCAAGAAGTTGAAGTAGTGCAGAATAGGGTTCATGCTGGGCTAGTATAATCTGTTAAATGGTGACAGTGCAAATTCCCTTGGTGCAGCATGTGCTTCATAAGACCCACCCCCTCCAGCTGGTTGCCCTACATGACTTTGGAAGGAAAGGTTTGTAAAAGACTGAAGTAAAACTTCCTTCTGAGGATATAAAGTTGCAGAAGTGCTTTGGACCCAAGGAACCAAACCTAGACCTTGAGACTAACACCACAAACATCCATAATAGTGTTTGGGTATTCTTCTGAGTAAAGATAAGAGTTTTGCTTCTCACAGTAACTCTTCAGTGTTTATTTGGTAACTCTTGTGGCTGTGAGTCAGATACATTATGTAGTCTTAAACATCCATTATCAATTCCATACCACTATGTTTGTTACTACCTTTATATCTGAAAAATTGGGTTTTTTTGGAAAAAAAAGCTCTCAGAATTACAGGTGGTTAACTTAGTGACCTTTTACTATGATTATTAGAAATCTCTTTTTTTCCTTTCCCTTTCCTTAGCTGCTAGCTCTATAGACTTGATGAACTGTCCAAAAAGCTGTCACTTCTGCTTTGTCTGTCAACAGGAAAGATTCTGAAATTGGTGCTTGTCTAGCAAATTTACTGATGCATGAGGCAAAAATAGAATACAGCTTGTTCTCTGCAAGCTGTAGTATTAAAGCAAATAGCTAAGTAAGATTTAGAAGGGATTAGATACTTAACACTTCTATGGCTCTTTCCATTTGTGGTTCTCTGAAGTGCTTTACAGCTGATAATTCTCAGCATCCTTGCGTGTGAGATTAGAGATGTGGAAGCACCACTGGGGTAGTCTGGCTGGTATCTTGCAACAGCTGATTAACAGAGCGTGGCTCTTTATCCCCTCTGAATGGGAAGTGAAGAGCAGTATCTTTCACAAGGGGAAGGCAGAAGGCAGGTGACAAGCTGACGTTTGTTGGGATGTGTTAGTGACCTTTGTTTTGGGTGGGTTGTTTTTTGGTTTTGTTGGTTCATTGGTTAGGGTTTTTTTTGTGTGTGTTTCTGTGGGTTGTGTGTGTGTTTTTTGTTTTTTCCCAGGGTGTTTGAGGCCCCAGGGAAATCAGAATGTTGGCTTTAACCCTTGATCAAGCATGAAACCTCTAATTGAGCCTGTATTTGCTCACTGTCTTCTACTTATACAAAAGCATCCTGAATTTAGAGTCTGGTTGTACAAGTTCAGAAGGGCAGTTTTCTCTGTAGATGGAGTTGAATTCTAGGAGCTAATATTAGCTTCCTTTCGTGGGTGATAGGCTGATGTATGGGAAGTTGGTAGCTCAACTCTTGTGCCCCAGGAGCACCATGGTAGATGATGCCATCAGGGCTGAGCAATCATGAAAGGACAGGAGAATAAAACAAAATATATTTTGTTGTGATATGTATAGCCATTTGGAATGCTGTGGCAGTCCCCATTCTCCTCTTAAGAAGGGCTAATAAGGCTGGAAAGGTATGGAAGAGAGGAATGTTGGTAATGGCAGTGTTTCTGCCCAAGCAAAGAAGTGGGTGATTTGCAATGGCTGTACAATGGAAGACTAGAAAAAAATGCATAGGTGGGAAGAGGTGAATGGAATGCAGCTATAATTTTTTTTTTTTGTAATTCAAGAAGGGTGAGGGTACCAAATGACTATTTTAAACATCAGAATGAAGACAAAACAAATCCTTTTTCACAAAAAACACCATGCTGCAAGATTTCAGGCATGTTAGATATTCACACAGCACCCCACAGCATGAGACTTGAACTGTCAGTGTCTTGGGAGCATCTCTAGTCAGAGAGGGTCTTTAAGTGGTACACCCTGGAAAGGTGAGTGAGGAGAAGGGTGACTATTTGCCCTGCTTTTCTTCTCTTTTTTTTCTTTCTTTCTTTCCTCACATGCACCACTGGCTGCTTACCAGTGATGAAGTACCCTGTTAGAAATGCTCCTAGGGACTCTGCTCATAGATGGATGACTCTAGACCCAGGGAGAAGTTTCAGGAAGAAGCTCTTGCTCAAAGGTGGTGTTATGCAGTTGACTAGGGGTAACAGGACCTCTGTGATGCTGTAGGTGAGGCTGAGGGAGAGAGTACTGAGCAGAATAAACCACAGGCTTCATTCAGAACAGTAGATCTTGTATGTCTTTTGTGGTTGTAATGTGCTGATGATCTGTTGCAGTCTTGTTTTGCTGACTTAATCACAGAATACCAGGTTGGAAGGGACTTCAAGGATCATTTGATCCAACCTTGCTTGGGAAAAGCATGGTCTAGATAAGATGGCCTGCACTCTGTCCATCTGAATCTTAAAAGTGTCCAATGATGGGGACTCCACCACTTCCCTGGGGAGATTATTCCAATGGCTGATTGTCCTTGTGAATTTTTTTTTTCTCTTGTGTCTAATCAGAATCTCCCCAGGAGTAACTTGGACCCATTACCCCACATCTTTTCCACATAACTGCTTGTAGAAAGGGAGTCTCAATCTTCTCTGTAGCCACTCTTTAAATACCAGAATTAAGTTTCTTGAAGTTTCTTCATTGCTTGAAAAATAAGTATTTTCAGGAAGCTTAGTTTGTCTCTTCTACATTTGCTTTTCTTTTTAGGTCACACCTATTTTCATATCTGTAGAATTTGACAAGAGTGTAAGCTTTCCAGGTACCTTCCTTTAAACATGTTTTGTGTTTATAGGATGACCTGGAAGATTGTGGAACCAGCACGCTGTGCTCTTCCTGTATTTTAGGACTTGTTTATTATGTTTCAAGTTTTAAAAAAATCCATTGTCCTGATAGAAGATTCTTTTATTCCTCTTCCATTGGGGTGAAAAAAAATGAATGGCATGTTAGTTGGAGGCAGTAGGCTGTCATCATGACTGATGGTGTCAGATGGTTGAATACTGTTAGTGCAGCAAGATCCTTCTTTGAGCTGTAACTGAAAAGAGGAGACTTCATCAGTGGAAGTATGCTTATAGTAGTTGCTTCCCATTTGAATTCCATGTTGACCCTATTTTGAATGACTTCATTGCTTAAGTGAAGGCAGTATTTGTTGACTCTGTAATGTGAAATGAAAACACTATGTCCTTTCGCTGTAGATGATCAAGGAACTTGCTTAACCTGTGTACCCTTTGCCTTGTTAAAAGATAAAAAGTCATGAACTTCAAACTCTGCTTCAGGTTCCAGCTTTGTCACATTGCCCTGCCATTGAGATGAGCTGTGACTGCCTGTCTGGTCTGTCACCACGTATTAGCTGAGCTGGAGTTAGTCCTGACATCACACCGTGTTGCTGAAATGGGGGCCTGAGCTGTCTGGTTACATCAATTTATTTTATTCTCATAGCTTGTCATTTGTATGAGGTTTGCATTTCTATTTTCCAGCAAAATGAAGGGGATGTGGAAACCTTCAGGAAATGAAGAGAGGCTTGGGCAACAAGGAAGACAGAGAAGAAGACAAAGGCGCCCATTGTGGAAGAAATTTGGTAAAAATGGTGATGATTATAATGTACATAGAACTCAGAATGAAGCCAATGGACCAGAAAACAGCACGTGTGAAAAGAAACACGAAAACCAGAGTGCTTTGGCAGCTCAGCCATACGTGAAGGACGGGGACCCTCTTGGTCTCCTGGCAAACAGTGATGTTGGTAAGATGAAAGAACTTGGAGAACTTCTATTTTAATTAGTACTGCTTAAGCAATTACTGACCGCTTGCATAACTAGCAACTTCTGGAGAAGGCTGGAGATTTCCCAAAACATCTAAGCTCTGCCTTTGGTTGAAAGAGGGCTAACTGCATGTATAAAATGGGAAAGCTCTCTCTAAGTAGAAGATTGATGCAAGACTTTCTTAAAGAAGAATACTGGGGAGCCTGTTGTCATGCTTATCATCTTATTGTTACCAAAAAAACCACAAAAAAAAGTCCAGGATTGCTGTGTTGTGGCTAGAATAGTGCCAGGGCCAACAGGCTCATAAGGTTGAAGGTAGTCCAACATCCCTGTGCCTGAAACTTGCACTTAGAACTTCATTTTAAATGAAAATTTCTGTAGAGAGAGAGCCTGATTCCAGACATGGTCTTCTAAGAAAATTCCCAGTGTTGATTATTGTGAAAGAGGGGGGTCAGTGCTTTATCTAAAGGAAATGGGGTAAATCTTACATAGGAGCTTCTGCCCTAGTAGGATTGGCCTGTTATGGAGGAAACTGTCTCAGTAGTCTAGAGCTCTTTGAGATGCATGTGTGTGTCTGACTGAATACATGTCAACATGTGTTGGTAGGAGGAGCTAAAACTTGTCTGAGGTATGGTTTGGAAGAAAGCTGAAATAGAGAGTCATTGAAGAGGAAGAAAAAAGTCTGGTTTGGAAAGGCAAGCACAGGAATGTTTGACACTACCAGCATTAAGCACTTCTGCATAAGTTTGCTTGCAAGCCAAGTTGATCATACTATAAACACACAGGGGCAACCTAGCAGACTACTTTGGTCTTTCTGATTCTTCTGTGAGAATTAGGAAGCATTAAATTTTATACCCTCTCATCAAAAAACGCTTAACCTGCAGGGGAGATGATGTTGGGAGTCAGGATGTAGGTGTGTCTTGGATCTGAAGAGTAACCATGCTGGATACTTAGCTTCCTATGTTTTAAAATACCTTACTAGCTTTAAATCAGTATTTGGCTAACATATTGGAGTGTTTCTGGGCTCTTAATGGAGCACCTCAACTGTATCTTTGTTTTAGCAAGTACTTTGCCATAATAATTTTATTTTACCTGTTTACTCCTGATTAGGGATGCTTTTTTTTTTTTTGGTCCAAAACACTTAGCTGGGAAAGACAGCAAAGGGAAACTGGTTTGGGCAGCAAAGGGAAGCAATGCTGTAGTAACATTAGGAAGGAGAGGAAAAGAAATAACATCTAAGTTGTTTTGAGTTCAGATGCTGAAACTTTTGCTTGCTAGTCAGGGTTTTGGAAGTGCTGCCATAAAGCTTCTGTTCAGTGATACGTGTTCTGACATAAACACTATACAATAATCTAAAGGATGTGCACCACCTTAGATTGCTAAACTAATGTGTAAAAATAAGAAAAACTTTATAAAGCCAGAAGAATAAAGTACTTCAATAATCAAATTATTTTTTAAAAACTATTAAATATCACTTTGTGGTTTTGAAAGTAACAGTATTTTAAGTGTGAAAACAAATGGATTTCCTTTTATAAGTTAATGACTTAAAATGTCAACATTTTCCTTTTAATTCTGGGTTTTGCTGTATTATCTAATTTGCTCTTGATACTTTCCATATGTGTGTGTTCTCAAAAGCATCGCTGCTTAGTTTTTTTTGTGTTTTTATTTTTGGTGAGCATGTCTTGTTTCCACATGCTGGCAGCAATATAAACTCTCCAGCTATAACTATTTATAATACAGTCAGCAGTGATGCAGTACTCTTAGAATATGGCATGTAAGCTGATTTATACTCTAGCTATTTTTAGCAACGAGGCTAGAATGCATCCCCTGGAAAGATGTCTGACACTTAGTTTTTCCTCATGGAAACACAGCCTTCAATTAGTGGGAACAAGAACTCAGCATCCCTATGCAATTTGTTTATTCCATTAATCTCTGCATGTTGGGAAACTTAAGTATGCTTAAGTATAACTCTATTTCCCCACAGCATCTGTGTTTTACTTAATGATAAAAAAGTCCAATTATACCAAAGTACAGCCAGTAACTTCTGTTATAAAAGGTAGAAGAGGAGTGTGGTTCTTGCTTATTACACACTATTAAAGCCAGTTACAGATTTTTATGCTGTTGATAAAAAGTCATAACCAGTAACAAACACTATATAATTAAGTAGACATTAAAAAAAGTCATACAGCTGAAGTCCATGATTTTACTGTATAGGTACACTTTGTTGGAGTATTTAATTAAACCTCTCTAACAGCAGCAGCTCTTTATCTACAGGGAATGTATTTTTTTTTACATTATGCGTTCACTTAAGTTCTATTTAGTGACTAGTTCCTTCAAAGCTAAGAAATTGAATGGGAGATGAGAAAACAGACTTTTCCTCTTCATAAGCAGAATGAAGGTGATATGATGAGGCTGTCAGGTGTAAAATTTTGTGGGATCTACTGACCAGAAAGAGTAAGTTGTATGTGGTGGTGCATAACGCTTCCTCCAAATGTGTTACTCTCAGAGAAAATGCATTCCAGTAAATGTTCTTAATTTGCTGAAAAGCAGATTAATTCCTTAAAATTTCAAGGAAATAAAAAGACACTCAACATTTTGGATGAGGTAGAATGCAGCAATGAATCAAAATAAAGTAAATGGTCTTTTTATAATTGAAGTGTATGCAGGTGCTATGTACACTCCATTAGAAAAATGTGTTTATCATGAGCTTCCAATGTAATTGCAAATTGGCACGAGTAACTCAGTGAGGATCAATCCTTCTCAAAAAAAGGAGCTTGAAGTAAAAAGAGGTGGGTAAGTAGTCTAGAGAAATACCTGTGTATTTATCTAAAAGTCATTTTACTGAACGGCATGAACTGCCACAAATCACATGGCCAATTGTTAATGATCTATTAGAATAGAGAAGTATTCGTGTTCTCACAATAAAGACCTCAAAAGTGGTTTATTTCAGTAAGATGTTAAGTGCGAGACAGCTTTCCTGGGGGGCAGAGGCTTAGATAGACCAGGGATGGGAGAGGGCATGACTTTTTATGAAAATAAGATTGCAACCAGTCTGTTTCTAGAAGTCTCCCCAGGCTAGTTTCTCAAAATATTTCTAGTAGTGGGGTGTGTGTGTGTGTGTGTGTGTGTGTGTGTCTATCTATATATACATATATATATGTACATGAAATTTGTATGTAGGTGTATTCCTGAAAAGCATTTCCTTTTCCTACTATCTCCAGCACTATTCACCTGAGAGTCTTTCCAAGATTCCAGTGCATATAGATCCTTTGTTTCAATCTAAAACATGCAAAACTGTGATGGCTTGCTTTTAAGAATCTTTTTTTGGTAGGGCTCCATTTTCATAGGATCCTCAATTTCAGCACTTTTAGTCTGCTTGCCTTCTGTCTTCCTGGTATCCTCTCCTTGGGGTAGTTTGAGACTGCAATACCTCACTTGCTTATGCATATCCATAATACTCTGCAGGGATTTCAGTATCAAGTGGCCTGAAGTATTGAATCTAATTTGTAGCCTTGGTTCTCAATGTCCCTTAGGCTTTTTTTACTATCCAAAAATTTCTCTGCTCTCACTTTGAATAAACCTAATTCTCCTTCCCCTCCCTGGCTTATGAATCTCAGCCCCCCACTTCTGCAGGACTAACTCCAGCGAGATTATGAAATATATTATGAAATCCTCTCTCTTTACCTACACTTGATAATAAAACCTATAATTACGTTGAGTATGTGAAGAAAGAAACAGCCCAAGCTCTTGTTCAGGAGACTTCTTGCTTCTGTAGCTTTGCTGCCAGGACTGTAAACCAGTGGTGAGATGCTTTTTGCCACTGAATGTCTGTAGAAGGTAGGCAAATGTTGGGTTTTTTTCTGTCAGACTACGGTGTTGAGCAACAGTGCCCAATGTCAGGCTTATGCAGTGGTGAGATGGGCATTTAGCAGTAAGACTTGCTGTTGGCATGGGGAGTACTGGGGAAAAATCCCTCTTGCCTTTTCTCTCCATGCAGAATCTGACAAAGATGAAGCAGCTGAGGAAGATGGGAAGATGGGATTGACTGTTGTTCCCAAGCAGGTCACCTCTGCCCTCAGTTCGTTAGCCAACTATGGCAGCGCATCCGACAGCGAGCCCGAAGGTGAGGAGCACGTCCTCAGCCCATCTCCTCTACATCACTGTGCTGGTGTGGACTGCAAGCAATGATAAAACCTGAGCACAAATTACTTCTCACTGGGAAGGGTCGGGGGGCTTCACCTCTCCTGTATTTGAGCCTTTGCTATCTCCTATCCATTGTCCGGCCTTTGCGCATTTACAAATACAAGACTTAGGAGTGCAGTAGCCCTGTAGCTCTTTACGGCTGTGTCCCCAGCTGCAGAAAGCTGCAGGTTAGCAGTCAGAATCTCTACAGTACTTAAAACTTCCCGATAAACAACTTCTCAGACAAAGTGTTGCAGAAGATGCAGCTACATGTGAGCTGTGGCTTACGTTTAGCAAAAGTAACGGCAGTTCAATGGCTGCATCTCCAAAACACTTGGCTATGGAAATGCCTTTTTCTGGCCTGTCTACAGTGCTGTAGCTCAGAGCTGTCTTGGACCTGTTGAGTTTTAGGCTTATACAAGTAAAGAGAGAAGCTTGTTAAAAGTTACATGCAGGGATGTCTTTGCCTGTCTGTGTACAGATCCTTTCCAGTTTGCTTTCAGTGACAGTGCATGCTAGTACTGGTGTAAACCATGCGTAAAGACAGGCTGGGAGGAGGAAAAGAATATGCCATTATTCTGCTGCTCTTGTTTCCCCATTCCTCCCTCCTCATGGTTTCGAACACTAACTGAGGTCACTGGGTGAGCCGTTACTTGTTCCCAGTGTGGTCATAGCTCCTGGTCTTGCAGAAGCCCCCAGACAGAAGCCAGACAGCCGGTGCACAGGGCTGGCCTTATCCACTTGGCCTGTGCTGCATCTAATGCCCTCCCCATCCCTCCTGCCCCAGTCTTACAATATACTTTAGAAAGCCCCAAATAAAGTTTCCTGAAAGACTGAGTGGCTTTTCCTCCCCTCTTTCCTTGCCTTATCTCAGCAGCATGTCCATTGTTGAGGGAGGTGCCTAAAAATGTCTTTGGTTAGGGTGTGTGTCATTGAATTTCTCAAACCCCTTTTTCCTCTAGTTGCAGGGGTGGAAACCCCAGCCTGTCTTCAGTCTCACTTCAAATCATGTTTGAATAGTGCCAGGAAAAAGCTGTTACGCTTACCCTGTGAACTAATTTCCATGTCCTTAAGGGCTTTTTCCATAGAAGGCTGCTGAGTGTTGCACTAAGGCTTGAACTCTAGTACTTGGATTTTGTGCTTCTCTGAGTGTGTGCATCTGTGTACAGTAGAGAACTGCTGCTGCTCTTTGGTTTTGCAGGTAGTTACTGTGCTTTACTTGCCCTGGATGGCCTACCCAAAGTTACAGAGAGCATCTAGCAGGCAGGGAATTGGACTTGGGCATCCTCTGCCCTAACTGCATCATGATTTTCTCAGCAGCCACATTTGCAGCAATCTATTTTATGAAGCAGAAATGATGCACTTTATAAGTGATAACAAAGCAGAGATTAGAAAATTCGTTCAGCTCTTACTATTGTTTTTCTTTTTGTATTGGAGAATTTAAATAGTTTTCCTTTCTGTGAATGTTTAGAAAATCATTCTTTGCATTTTAAAAGAAACCCCAACCCAAACAAAAGCCTCCCTTCTCCAAGCCAACCATGAACATCTTCCTATCAGGTTATGTGAGCAAGAATAGCACTAACGAACTGCCAGTGCATGGGGAGATAAACACGTTAAAGAGGCTTTTAAGTTTGAGATGAAAGTGTGTTCTTTTTCTTTAAGAAATCCCTGTCAAGACTGCAACAAAAGCTGAGGAAAACCAGGCTGCGCTTAAAAATACGCCTCAAACTACTGATGTTCCTCGGAGTCGAAACTCAAATCCAAAGCGTTCAGAATATGCGGTCACGACGTTAAGAAGCTCGAATTCAAATACACGTCCCCCGAGAGGGCCTGATAACTGGGGCAAGAAAACATTACCTCTCCTTCCGAAGCGCCGTCCAACTCTGCTGGAAATGGTAACAGCCTTACTGCTAAAATAATGCCTTCTGTACAAGAGTTCCGAGCTGTTCTGTTAGCAAAGGTCCATCTTAAAAATAGCAAAGGGAGCATTTCACTTGGAGAAGGAGTAGATGCTTAGAGAGATAGAAATAACCTGATGTGCATTCAGGAATGACTGATTTTGGTGAGCAAGAGATGACAACTTAATCGTGTGCCTAAAATGAGTTGCGCAAAGGATAAAACCTTTTACTCCTCCTTCCCTGCTCCCTGTGATAGTATCCAGGAGTTTTCGGTTGTGTATGAGCCCATCAGCATTATTCTGATCTTCCTTTCTTTGCTCCTGGCTTTGCTATTCAACTGCCTTCCTCTGATCGAGGAGCACACGTTTTATTCAGTTGCAAAGAGATCTTCTTGATAAGGGTGTTGGTGACCTAAACTGTAGAGTGGCGTTGAGCTGCAACCTGCACGTGTGGGGGTTTCTTCTCTGGAGGCATGTTTAGATCAATCTGAGCAAGTGACAGCACTGGTAGGTTGAAGAGCAGGTTGGTACCTCAGAAGGGTCAAAAGAGGTTTGTAGGGATGAATCCAAGGTGTTATGATTCTGTTCTTGGTAACAGTGCAGAGCATCCTATTTTGGAAGCTCAGTGGCTTTCCTTAGTATAAACAAAACTTGGAAGCTTTTACTACATTTAGCAGTGAAAAGCAGTATCAGCTGGGTAACTACCCTTGCAATTCCATAAATAGCTGGCATAAAGCTCCCCCATCATAAGAGAACTTGATGTGGGCAGAACCCAGGAGAAAGCAGGGTGCCATTGACATCAGGGCTCTGAAACAGCACAGGATGTTTAGGCAAGAGATACCTGATAAGGCACATCCCAAGCTGCAGATGTGGGAGAAACCTACCATTGCTGCCAAGAATTAAAGCTCCTGGTGACTGAAAAGGAAGTGTTTGCCCTTTGTGTAGCTCCCTAAACGTGTAGTTGTCTTTATCTCCTGCTCTTCAAAGTTGTTGGTGATCAAAGCAGCGAGGACTCTTGGGGGGGGGGTGGTGTGTGGGGAGTCAGATGAAGTTCCACATGCAGAGAAAAGCTGGCAGAACACTGAATTGTAGCTTGCCAGCAGAGTCTGTTTTAAAATTGTAGTTTGGTGGGGGTTTTTTTTTTGCCTATGAATGTTGCTCAAAACTTTTGTTAAAGGATGAATTCTGTGGCTGTGAATCATACAGGAGTTGAGTGCCTGAGATTCACAGGTAGACTTCTGCTGTCAGAAATGGCCAGTGTGTAAAAACTTGAGGAAGCAAGGTTGAAATATTACAGTGAGTCACTGCTGAGAATTTATCCCAAAATTGAGAGGTAGAATTAATAACAAAAGGATGTTATATCAGTGAAATGATGCTTAAAAAAAAAAAAGTGGAGGTAGGAGAATAGCTGCAGCTGTCTATTGGCAGTGAGTTTGGGCACTATTAAAATGTGTTTATTGTAGCCGTGCAAACAGTGATGTGTGTTTAGCTGTTCTGTATGCTGACAAAATAAAAAGCTTGAGTAGCATCACTCCACTGATACCCACCCTTGCATTAAAAAAAAATATTCTAATAGCTGGGGAGTGGTTGTTAATACAAAAATGAACTTCACTGAGGTTAAAGGAGATGAGGGAAGCCTCTAGGACTTTGATCAAGCTATTAGGCTTACGTAGGTAGATTATAGCCCAAACCAGTCTACCTATTTAAATTCACAATCTGGTACCTTATGAAACAAGCCTTTTCCTTGTATTTGTATCTTCTACTGATGGGGATTTTCTAATAAAAAATGCACGGGCTATTAAACGACAGATACAGTATAACCTGGGAAGTGTGAAAGATGCTAATAGACTTGCTATCCTGATGTATTACAGTCCATGATAGGACATCATCATGTCGACTGTGGTCAGATAATTGGGGGTGAAATTTAGATATATTTGGTGATGTTCTCTACCACCCGATCAAACAGCTTAATCCAAAGGTACGGTCAGATTTGTTGGCTTGTTCTACCTTTAGTTCATTAATGGTGCTAAATGAGTGGTGCTTAAATGTATGCACTTTGGGCACATCAGTATTTTTCATCCTTTTCAGTGATGGTGTAGTGAATTGTGGCCATTATGAGCCTTTATCAGTAGAAGTGCTGTTTGACCAGCAACCTGTGCTGCTCTAGCAGCCTGCTGCTGTCCAAAAGGGCAGTTCCCCCCTTGCTGCCTCCCCTCTGGATGCAAGGTCCCACCTCTTCTTCTCTGCTGTGTTAGACCTTTTGCTGACCTCATTCAGCTTTGACACATATTTCTAAAAAATACCTAAACAAACAATTAAAAAAATTCTAGACCCCCCCCCCCCCTTGCTGCTAATCGTCAAATTCATCTTCTCCTGGCTGATGAGTTGAACTGGTGTAATAAAGGGCCTGGTCAGTGTGATCTGGGGTGAGGGAGGGGACAGCAAGCCCTTAGATCACCCTGCTCATCAAACTGTGTGGTAGAGCTGTCAGACATGCTCACTGGCTCTGCCAAAGTGCCAGTCAGTGGGTGGGAAGGCACCTACTGTGGGAATATGTGGCTTTCCTGCACTGTCTGCTAAGGCAGTCAGTCTCCCGCTCTGCGTCCAGGAATTGTGAGGGAACCAACTATTTCAATTCAGAGATGCTCAGAATTACTGAGTAGAGCTGTACCTCTTGCTAGGCTTGTATTGGCTGTGGAGCCATAGAGGGAAACTTGCATCATCATCTCTTCTTTCTTTCCAGCTACTGGCCCAGGACATCCGACACGAGAGGAATGTGATTTTGCAGTGTGTTCGATACCTCATCCGAAACGGCGTGTTTGGACTTCATTTTAGAACAGAGCCACAAGCTGAAACAGAGACTGAACAGTCCTCCACAACTACAGCAGAATCTTTGACGGACAAAGTCGATGAATCTAATTGTTCTTGTAGCTCTGACCTTCAGTTAGCAGGAGGAGGAGAAGATGCATTATCAATAACCCAGGGTGAGAAAGCACCTGTGGATCAGATGTCACAGATGGTTCACTTGGTAGATGAAGACACGTGGGAAACCCCGTCTGTTCAGTGTGAGCAAGCACTGTAGAGGGTGTCTGCTGTGAACAATAAAGCAAAGGCTCACATTTTCTACCTGACTGATGGTTTTTTTTTTAAAGACATCAGTAAAAGAAAATAATCATTAAAGTTCATACTAAGCGCTGTTAAAACCACTTTCCTAATTTGTTCTGCCCAAGGTGGCCATTTCCTTGTGAAAAGAGCATCCTCTTTGAGTCATTTCTTTTCCTCATGGCAGAAACGCAGCAGTTGCACAGGGTATGACCTTCCCTAGAGTAGGTGCAGATTCCCACTTTCAAGCTTCAAAGCTCTGAATTTTTACCTCATTATGAAATGTGTGTCAGTCCATCACCAGACCCAGGTACTGCTGGGGTAGGATGAATCTTCCTCATTTGTAATCATGGTCTGGCATGTCTGGGAGTATCTGAGTGTCCAGAAGTATTTCAGTGTACTTTTGAAATGGTAATTCAGTGCACTTTTTTTTTCTTCAGCTGTTCCTGATATATCCAATATAAATAAATGTAATACATCCAGTATAAAATGAAAAGCCAGGTTGTTCCTGCTTGCATCAGGAGTCGTCTCCTCTCTGAATTAATTTGTTAATAGAGCAGAGAAATAGAAATGAGGGTGCAGACTGATGAAAGAAGCCTTTTAAAAAAATAAAGACACAGTAACTGCTAACTGCTTGTGTCAGTGCTAGGTTGCTGGTTGACCATAACTACCCAATATTAAGCCTTAGGCCTTAACTGCTGTTAGAATCTTTGCCTGATAAAGCTGTCTAACAGCTTCTAACTCCAGCTAAACTCTTTAATATTAAGAATATTATCAAAGTTTAGAAAGATTATGAAGGGTTACTGGTTTCTGGTTTGTCCTGTTTAAATATTCATTGGGAATTTATTGGTTGGACTTCTGGAAGAATGTTGTCCTTGGTACATTATGATGCTCCTCCACCATACAGTGTTGCTTTTATCCCCCCCCCCCCAATTTGTGCATACTGCCGTAGTGTTGCAAGCACCAAAAAAAGCATCAGCCGAGGTTTAGAAACAAGTGTTGTCTTTTGATTACATTGTGCATTTGTTTGTCAAATCCTTGTTGTCAAGGCTAGGTGTTTGTCACATTAACATAGGAAACATGCCCTGAAAATAATCTATTATCAAAACCTCCATTTCAGAAACTGCTCTTTGTCTTTTAGTCACGGTTAAATACTGGAATTCGATCTCAGGGACTGATTTTTGCTGCTTTGGTAGAAGTCTAGCCTTCCATTCCACCATCTAGCACATGGAGACTCACAGGGGAGGTTTCTGTTGCCTAATAACTGTTTTCTTTCCTCTAGTTCTGTAACTTGTGCCATGTATCTCATCTGTAGTGGATAGAAAACAAGAAATAGTTGAAAATTCTGTCCCACTGTTCTGCTGTTTATAGCTACAACTACATATTGTGTTTGTAATGCACTCTCTAAATTTATGGAATTATATAAATATCAACACCCTTGTAAAAGTTGCGTGTCTCAAGAACGTGCATGCAGAATAGAAGCAGTGATCATAAACATTTATATTTCAAAGGCAGATGATTCATTCTTCCCATGATGGTCCCACGAGCCATCTCAATCTTACTGACTTGCTGATGGCTCTTACAGATTTACTGCCTTGAAAATACCAGGGAAGGAGTCTAAGCTATGGAGACCTGGCACTGGGGCAGAACCTGATTTTGGAGTGGAGTGGTACCAGTACTGTTGAAAGCATGGCTAACAGCTGTAGGAAAAGAAATGGTTGTCTTAGGATTGCTACTAAATTGCACTTTAATCAACCCTTAATGTCCTTCTGTCCCTGTTGATGGCAGAGCTTTCTTTGTACTCTCTGACCTTGTGTTTAACAAAACAAAAAAACAAACCCAGAAAACGAACTTTGATTTGAATTCTTTGTACTGTTGTCATTATGGACTTAAGAACATTAAACTTGCACACAAAACCAAAAGCTTTGTCAGAAGAAAATCTTTTTAAAGTCTATTTCATGTAGCTAGGAGGAGGTGGTTTTCTTTTGGGGGAGGTCTGTACAAGGCCAGCGTGGCATAAATCAGGAGGAGTTTTAACCTAATACTTGCTGGATACACACAGAATGGTTCTCTTAGCAAACACCTACAATATTTCTGCCAACTCAAGTAGGAGATGGGGAGATGCACGCTGCAGTGAGCTTGAGCTCTGAACTGCACTTTGGTCAACAATTGGAAGATCTTTATTCCTTCCAGGCCCCTCTTTATTCTTCCAGGCTGTGCTCAGACTTCACGTACCCTTTGTGCTATTCAAGAATGTGCTTTTGTAGTACTTTGGCTTC
Source organism: Megaceryle torquata (assembly GCA_024611175.1). Classification (NCBI taxonomy): domain Eukaryota; kingdom Metazoa; phylum Chordata; class Aves; order Coraciiformes; family Cerylidae; genus Megaceryle; species Megaceryle torquata. The sequence continues at coordinate 46,876 of JANIJG010003198.1, read as the reverse complement.
AGCCTTTGGACAGGAAAGCTGCCATAACCACCTTTTCTGATACTGTCAAATGCTAACGGGCTTCTCCAGGCCCTGCAACTTTCCTTGTCTGGGTTAAGAGGAATGGGTTTTGTTTAATCCTTTTTAAAAAGATGCCTCCCTCTGTCTGTGTAAGAACCACCTATTGTTTCTGACGTGCCACAGGAACCAATGTCTTGGTTAAGCTTTGTGGAGCTTGTAACTTTCCAATTGTTTTGGTGTGGAGTTGTGATTTTGTGTCAGTGTATTTTCTTTAATTTTTTTTTTTTTTGGTTAAGATTTTTGCAGTGTTATTGGGGGGGAAAAAATCCTACTTTGCAGGCTTTGTGACTCATTTTAGATAAAAATACTCTAGTGACAACCTTCACACTTACTGAAATTTTATTTTCATCTTTATTCTTTTCTAACTTAGCTCCTGAAAATGTAACTGTGGGTGTCTAGTTTAAATTCATTACCCTTGGGCTTGGGTGTTTTTCTGTTTATTTTATATCCATCTCACCTACTGAGCTAGAACACTGGGGGGAGGGGGGATGGGGAATAAATCAGACTTCTCTGTGTTGTGGTGGTGCTGCTTAGGCAACCTGGGTTTGCTGTGAACAAAGGTACTTAGGCTACAGCACAGCTGCTCCTGAGGTGAGGGCAAGGGAAACAAGTGGTGTGTTTTTCTAACTGGAATGACTACTTGGTCAGTGAGGGCTTTTGCAACTGGTTTTACATGTTGATGTTGCAGTCCCTGCAGTGGGAGCACAGGAGCTGGGGTGGTTTGATTAGCCCTGCTCCAGAGGGAGATGCTGTCCCTGCTGCCAGTGCTTCGACCCTCTGTGTCAGCTTCCTCTGCTCCCCCTTGTTCCTGTAATCACTCATCCAACTCATGTGGCACAGGCCTTATTCAGGGGTAACAGTCATGGTCCTAGGAGATCTTGCATGTTTAAAGTGTTGAGGACCAAATACGGGCAGGTTGTTCTGTCAAAGGCAGAAGTCTGGGCTGGAATATTGCATTCCCCAAGCTATCCAGATGTGACAGTCTGGTGTGCTGTGGACCAATGTCATTGTGAGGCCACTCCTGAATATCTTTAAAAGCATATGACAATTGGAGAAATTTCCTGAGGAGTGGGAGGAAAGCAAATACAACTTCAAGAGAATCTGGGCACCTACAGGCTTGTAAGTTTCACCTTGATGCCAGGAAAGGTGGTGGAGCAGGTAAGCCTGGAAATCATTTCCAGAGATACTAAGGACAAAAAGGTGTTTGGGTTTAGTCAGCATGGATGTATGAAGGAGAAATGCTTGATCAACTGGATGGTCTTCTACAATGAGATTGCTTGCTTGGTGGTTGAAGGGAGGGCAGTGGATAGTGCTCATTGTAGCTTTAAGCAACACTTTTGAGAGTGTCTCCTGTAAAATCCTCATTTGTGAATAAGTGGATGGTAAGGTGGACTGAACACTAGCTGAAGTGCCAGGCTCAAAGGGTTGTGATCAGTCACCAGCACATTGAGAGGGATGGTCCTTTCTCTCTGCTCAGCACTGCTCAGATGGATCTGGAGTGCTGGGTCCAGTGCTGAGCTTGTCAGTACAGTAGAGACATGGACATACTGAAGCAAGTCCAATGTAAGGCCATAAAGAAGATAAGGGGACTGGAGGATCTTTGATACAGGGAAAGACTGAGAAAGCCTGGGGGAAAGAGACTCCTGAGGGGCTTATCTATGGGGGTAGATAACTGATGGGGGAAGTAAAGATGACTGAGATAGGCTTTTCTTAGTGGGGCCCAGGGACAGGAATTGAGGCAAGGAACATTAACCAAAATACAGAAAATTTCTTCTAAATACAGGAAGAAATTTTTTTATTATGAGAGAAGTCAAATTCTGGCACAGGTTGCCCAGAGAGGTTGTGGCATGACCATCCTTGGGGATGTTCAGAACCTGACAGGACAGCCCTGAGCAGCCTGCTGTGGCTGACCCTGCTGTGAGCAGGATGATCTCCAATGGTACCAGCCAACCAGCCTCAGCAGCACTGGCAGTCCATGGGCTGAAGTGGGTTGTGTTGCTCGAGGTGACTTCTTGGTCTAAGACAGCTGCTTTGAAAACTCTGCCCCTACTGAAATGACAGAGCAGGCAAACCCTGCAGCCTGTGCCCACACAAGGCTGACAAGCTGCTTCAAGGATTGAAAAGAAGGTACCAGAATCCTTGTGGTCCACGATAGCAGTCATGACTCCATGACCTACATTTGTTCCTGGTGTCTGCTTTTGCATGGCCTTGGGCTTCAGCTCCGTGCATCAGTTTGCAGAGAGGGATGATAAATCCAATGCTTTAACTCTCCTTGCAGTGCAGTTTGAGATGGATGAATAAAAAATGCTGCGTTAAGTGTTGGGTTGGGCTGTTACTTTGGTGAGGTGAAAAAGAGTTGTGTCAGTCTGAGTATTCACTGATTCTAGCTGGGAGTGCTCAATACCTAAAAGGAACTCCTACTCTCCCTAGTTTTCATTACTCTTCTGGCTTATGTTGTGTGCCTCTATTCCTAAATTGTCCTCTAATTTCTAAATATACCCTTCAGGCAGCAGCTCTTGTTTGGTAAGACGGCTTTCTTGGCATGGTATAATTTTTCCATCTTTATTGTATATGCAAAGGAAGCCGTATAGACTCTGTGGGCATGGGCTTTTGTATAAAAACAGTACCAGCTCAGTAAAATAAAGCTTGTGTTGAGGACTATCTGATACTCTGAAGCCCCCAAGTACTCACAGGAGCAGTCATTGTTTTGGGTGAGGAGAAATCCAGTACAGATTTCAGCTGACCACTTTCTTTCAGGTTAACTAACATCATCATGAAGACACTGATCTGGGTACTTGTTGTGGAAAATGAGACAAGAAATTAGAACAAATGCAATACACTGTTGGAGGAAAATACCAGATTTGGTCTCTATTCCTCACAGCAAACCAGGTATCGAGTTGTTAAACCAGCTTCCCTCACTCCAGTCTCACCACTTCACTTTCTAGACACGGGGGAATCTGCAGGAACAGTGGAAGTCTCACCTTGGCTTTGGGGAGGCTGAAGGAAAATTGCCACTGTCAATATTTTGTCTGTGCTGATCTGTTCAGACCTGGGTGCTTTTTAAACTCTGTTTCCTTGGCAGTCAGCTGGGGTGAAATAAATAGATTTCCCACTGGATTGACTTACGAATGGATCTGGGCAAGCAGGAATTTTTTATTTTTCAGTTCCAGAGATGTCCTGAAACATCCCAAAGTATGATGGTTTGTAATAATTTCAGAGGCGATTTCTTACTAATGCCTGACAGGAGTATAACATTTGCGGGGACGCTGCTTTGAGTGTGGTGAAACCTTTCTTTTCACCTGGGACAAAAGTGTTTCATTTCCCTTTCAACAGAAAAGAGGAAGCCAGAACAGATCCTCCTCCATATGGAAGAAAGTGACCCCCATCCCCAGGCTCCCAGGACAGAGGTGCTCGGAGTGGTGCCCTCGGGGTGTACAGGGCTGACCAACCCCATTTCCTACCTCCTTGTTACTCCACTTGGCCCAAAGTGCTTCCCTCCCAGCTGAGCAAGAACTGGGCTGCTTTGCTGAAGGGCTGCAGGTCTCATCAGGGAGGCTGGACCTCTGCAAAATGAAGTAAATAAAAAATATATAAAAGCCAGAGGATGCTGGAGAGAGGCAATGTGGAGGCAGGGAGACCCAGGAGGTGGAGTTCTGCATCATCGGGATTGGTCCCCCCCTGAGCAAGTGCCTGAGCTGACTTGCCTCCTAATTAAAGCTGTCTGCTTCCTACTCCTCCCCCCCCCCGCCTCCCCCCCGCCTGGGTTGGGGAGCCTGGTCTGTGCTCTCTCATTTGTTGAAGCTATTAAGTAAATCCAACCTGAATTTGAAAATAGCAGTGGGATTACTTTTCTCAGCAAGTTTGCTGTTGCTAAAACTCTTCATCCTGCTGTACTCCAAATCTAAACCCTTTATTTTCATTTGGTTTCTTAGCCAAGAGATTTTGACTTTTGAGGGCAAGATGTCAGTATTGTACCAGGCAACACTGGAGAGGTGACTGCATCATACAGTGACAAAATGTTATTACTGCTTTCCAAAAGTGGAGGCTGTTTCCCAACCTTTCTATTAAAGCCAATTCTTTCTGAATTTTGGTGCCTGTCTTGTCTTTTGTGCTATTAGGTAATACTGTTGATACAGGTTTTCTCACAAGAAATAAAGACATTTGTCTGCCCTTGCACCATGGAGAGAAAATACCAATAACATGGACTCAAAAAAGAGTATTTTTTTGCCAGGAGCATGTTTTCCATCTTAGTTTCAGATAACCCTTTCTGAGACTCTGGTGCCTGTTAGTCCAGGACCCTCATCCACACATGGGAGCTCATAGCTGGTGTTTGACCTCCTGTGACACCCTCTGAGAAAACCCCAAGCTGACCAGAACCAACATATATGGTGCTTTCCAAGGGTGGTGTGGTGGGAGCCGTGTTTCACTTCGTGTATTTATTTTTAAAGTGGATTTAAAACATGCTTGTGCATTATAGTATGAATAAAGATATTGATAAAATAATGTAAATATCCAATATTTCTGTGCGTAATATCCATGGATTAGTGGTTTTGGGGCCATGCCAGGCAGGTACTCCATACCCTTTGCCTGTGGGAGGCCTCCTCACCTTCTGGCATGGAAAATATCTGGAGGACCCCTGGTGTAAACATCTTGCTGGAGATGTTGCTCTGCAACACAGTCCGATGTGGCGTAAGAAAAGCAGTAATGTGAAAAGTGATTCTCCTCTTTTGGAAACAACCGAATCATTGTTGTCATCAAAGTTAGAGATGGTGTGGAGCACAGGCTGTTCTTGGTGGAGGATTACAAGATTCAGCTGGGATTTAGGGACGGAAATGCACGCCGGATTTCCTTTTAAAAACCTCATGCTTAAGTAGCTGTTTTGTTCCTATGCTAAAGACTGAAAATCTCTGCATGGTAGGATGCTTTTCTGAATTTTGGGGGTGTTTTGGCTCACCCTGCAGTGTGCCACCAGCAGTGTGATGTAGTGGTGTGCCATGCCACATGCTAGGAACGCAGCTCTGTAGTGGGGCTTCTTGCTGAGGGTGCTGCAATTAGCTCCTTAATTGAAAGAGCAGAGTATCCACAGATAAGAAGGTGGGGGTAAGTCACCTGTGGAGGATACCACAGGGTGCCTCTGACCCCAGGGGAGGGAAGCACTGGCTGGGTGCAGGCAGGCTGAGGTTTTGGTGCAAGTGCAGATGATGGTGCTTCATCATGTTAGGCCAAGGAGGCCAAGACATCAGCCCACTGACGAGTCTGGGTCGCAAGGCCAAGGCGACATCCCTGTGACCCACTTTGGATTTACCACTTAATTCATCTTCTCCAGCGCTATAAATAATTCAGCCTGAGGCAGTTGAATGGTGATAAATAGGACAATAAACCTTGTACAGCCGCGAAGGCTACAAAGAGAGCAGTGCTTTTTAATTGACTGTTACGCAGTGACTGGGAGAAGCAGAGAAAATTCACTCAAAGCCCTGCACACAATCATCGCTGAGCACAAGTTCTTTGATGGCTTTGAAATTCAGCCCTTATCAAAGGACTGCGTTTCACACAATGTTGCAGGTTTGAACCAGAAGATTACTTGTGATCCCAAAGTCTTCACACAAGCTAATTTAACCTCGTGGGACCACTGTGAAGCTCCTGATTTATATCTGGTATGGTCTCTCCTTAGTCTACTTCGTTCGTTTTGAATCCATGAAAACCTGGCAAAACCTGAAGGCTGTAGGTGGTAAGATCTGTAGCTCTTATCACCAAGACTCGTGCTTAGACCACTGTACAACACCCATCTCTCAATTAAAAGATGTTTTCTTTGTACTTGACACCCAGCACTGTTAGTCGGGTGTCCTTACTGCCCAGGTGTGAGTCAAAAGCAGGAGCGACAACAGTGGCTTTGTGAGGCTGGACCAGGAGGTTCTCCCAGTGGCATCAGCTGTTTAAAAGCTGTCCCTGGCTGCTGGTCCTGCTCATGACCAATTGCCACCAACACTCCTGGTCTGAAGTGATAGAGGACCTGCGCTGTCCTCTGGGCTACCAAGTGAACCCTGGAAGCAAGAGTGAGCTGCAGGAGGCTGTAAAAGGCAAGTACATCCCTGAGTTACCGTGTGAGCTTGCACATCTCTGAGTGTGGAAAAAACCAGGCACGCAGGAGGTATCTTGGCAGCAGAGCAGAGGCACAGCATTCCTCCCTGTGGTGCTGGGGAGCTCTGGTTAAAACTTTCTGGCTTGCTGGAGCTACAGTTGCATCATCTGAAGAATATCCTGTGTGTTATGATTTAGTGCTCCCTGATGAATTAGGCTCAGAGCTTTAGAATTAACAGTTGGGTTTTTTTTTTTTTTTGGTGTGTGCCTATATTTAGCTTAATTTTTAATGGTCTGCTGGGCTTCTCTGTAGTTAGCTAATGAGATCTGGTTCAATAGGTTATTGTGCTACATCCGTGTCCGGTTTGACTTGCAGCTATGAGAAAACTGGGTCCAGGGAATCTCAGAGCCTGCATTTGTACACTGCTTATTCTGTGATGCTCTAGAAGCAGATGTGTCTCTGCTCTTTCCCTGACATCCAAGCATGGAGTCCCAAGGTGGCTTGTGAGAATGGCCTGTTTAATTTTATAAGCCTGGGATTTCTGCTTAGGGTCATGGGTGGTGGGGGTGTAACCAGAGAGGAGCTGAGATCCGGCAAAACCACTGCTTGGTTGTTAATGGCTCCAGGGAGTGATGATAGAAATGGCTTCTCCAGCCTGCATCTCATTCTCCCCTGAGAACTGAGATTGCTGGAATTTGGTCTGCTTCAGCAGGAGCTTGGCCACCATTAAAGGAGGCATTATGGGCATGATGTGGGAGAGGAGGGGAGTGAAGAGAAGGAGATGGTTCATTCTTTGTAACCAGAAGATAGATGGCTTTAGGAAGGCACTGACCTATTAAGGCAAGCAAATGAGAAGGTGCTGACATAAATAGCCACAATTTCTTGGGAGAAAAGACTCAAGAGACAGATGGGCAACCAGCCATCAGTTTCTGGGTTCAGGAAGATGCTGTTTGTATCAGCAGCCAATAACAGTATCTAAATATGTATCTAAATCCATAACTCCAGCAGTAAGGATCAAAAGGGTTAACTGTAATAAAAACCTATCTTGGCATTGTGTCTTTTTTCACCAGGAATCACTGAAGTAGAGATTTTCACTCTGACCAATGTCGTTGAGCTCCAGTCACTTGAAGGTCTCTTTAAATTCAGGCCAGCATCCCCCTGAGATAGCAGTGATGTTTTCTTACAGCTCTTTCAAATTCATATTAAAAGTGCTATACCTGAAGCTATTTTCATCAACTTGTACTAGCAGTGTTTCAAACAACAGAGTAGGGCTGCATCTCACCTGATCTCAGTAAAGTGAGACAGTTTTGCTCATGGGCTTTTTTTTCTTTGTGGTTTTAACTGCACCACCAGAAAAAAACTTCAACATTGCCTTCAGGCTCATGTAGCAATGTATCAGAGAAGGAGCATAAATTCAGCAGGCTAATGGGGACAAAGGGTCGTGGGATCAAACCTTGGCAGATAAGCTGATGTGAGGAGCCTGGTCAGTACCTGGGTGGGTAATATATCACCACTGCTGCAGAGAGAGGCCACCCTCTATTGCAGATGAAGTGGAAATGCCTGCAGTAACAGAGGTGGGGTTTTTCTGTTGGATGGTGGTAAGGTGAGGAAGACACGAGAGGGGGATTTGTGGGCACTTGCAAGTGCATGGGTGGGGGAGTCAGTACTGCTGCTTTTTTTTTTTTTTTTTCATTCAGGTGGCTCTAATCCCTAAAATTACTTCCTGATCTCAACCAGACATGCTAAATTCAATCTTAATCTTCAAACAGTTTGCTTTCCTCGATGGATAAGCTTTGGTGCCCAGAAGTAGGACCTGTCTCTTTTTGAGACAGGAAGCCCCAGTTTAAGGAATGATGCTCCTGAAAGAAACCATTACCCTGCTCTTTCTCCTTGACAAAGCAAACATCTCACAGTTTGTGTTTTCTGTGGGAGATGTGCTCAGTCTGGATACATCTTTAGGGGTAAGCATGTGCCCTTTTGAGTACCTTGACCTCAAATTCCTAATAAAGCCACCTTGGCTTTCAAAAAAATGGTTCCTTCTTTCACCTGTGAGGGTGATGACCTTCTAGCCCTTGTGTTTATGGGTTCTCAGAAATGAAGCTGAGAAGTGCTCTGTCAGCACCACTGTAGCAAGAAGGGCTGATGGAGTGGTGTTGACATAGTTTGTAATCAATCACATCATTTGCAAGTGGCTGTGTAGCTTTTTTTTTTTTTTAAGGTCATGGCATCAAAACACTGCTTGAAAAATTTAGCCTTGGGTCTCTCTTGTGTTCCCTCTGCAGCAGTGGCTGGCTGGCCATACCCACCCTCCACAGACCTGGAAGGCTAGAACTGAGTGCTGGGTCTGCTCTGCAGGTCAAAGGATCCTGACAGCTCATGAAATTGTCTTGGAGGGCTTGAGCAGTGCTGGTGGGAGTTTTTATCTGGATAGAGTGGAGAGCAGAACAAATGATACCAGGCAACCAGGTTTGGAGGAGAAGGGGATTCAGGTCAGGGTAAGACACTCCTGGGTTAAAACGCACTGAACCTGTGAAGCAGTCCTTTCACTCCAGTGGGACCACTGCAAGATGTATTCTCTGCCAATACCTTGCTCTAGCAGGTCCCGAGAGCCATAGCTGGTTTGAACTATTGCTGAAAGCTCTGAAAAACTCACCCCTGAGTGCTAAACTAGAAAATTATTCCTCGCAGCCCAAATAAAAGAAGGCTTTATAAATGGGGAGGCGTCTTGAGAAGACCCTAGGGGGGTTGTGGTTTCCTCCTCCCTTCCCTCTGTTAACATTGCCCAGCGTGGCAAGCGTACATGCGAGAGCTGCCGCATGCGATCTTCCTCCCTCCTTCCCCCATCAGCACTGCAGCTGCATCCAACGTCGTAGCTTCCCGTAATAGCAGCTATAACCAACGCTGTAAATCAGGCTCTGTAATTATGGGACTCCATGTGGAATAACAGGATGAACGTATCGGTCAGCAACCACTTTGAGGAAAACATGCAAATAACGCCGAGGGCCCCCAGTAGGTGCTGAAAACTTCGTATGAAAAAAATTCTGAGCATCCTAACCGTTTGTTTTAGTGGTGATCTTTGCTCTTTCTGTCTCCAAATGCAGCTGTGGATCAGCTCCCTCCTTCTCACCCTCCTCTGTCACCTTCTCAAAGGGCAACTGCAACTGTGCAGTGAGCCACATCTCTTTGCAAAAAGGTTTGGAAATGAAAGCAGCGGGCAAGGCTTTAATTTCCCTGGCCGTTCTTCCCAACAGGCATTTGCAAAAGTGTCCCAATAAAAGGGTCTTGGATTCTGCAGAGCACTGGTGTTGCACCTGAGAACTCAAACTTCACATTTTCAGGCTTTGAGTCACCGACAAACAGGGAGATAACATGCTCTTTCTGGATGTGCTCTCTCTTCTGCAGTGAAATTGTTTGTTGCCATGGATATCACTTTGTCTTTAGAGACACATAACCAAAAAGGATTTAAATGGACCCTCATGGGTCAGTATTTCCATAGGAGCAAATGCACATCTTGAAGCTTCCTAGAACTAGTTTACTTGTCCCTGATGCAAGGAGCATGAGGCACCTAGAGCTTCAGCTGGAGAGGTAATGGATGCCCCTTAACTCTAAGGAAAGATGGAGTCAATTGTGTAAATTATTTGCCCAAAACCAGAAAGGTAAAGGAACTTCTGATCTCAGCAACCAGGTAGAAGTTTCTCTATTGTTTATTCTTGACAATTTGAAACTACTTTTTCTTGCCAGTCCTAATTTTTTTTTTTTTTTTTTTTAAGTGCCTTTCAGTCTGGGGTTTCCAAGTTGTGTCATATTGCAGCTCATAAATGGACTTGTGTTCTGAGTGAACAATAGTTGGTACTGTTTAATGCAGAGATTTGATAAAATTTGCTAATGACTGCTGCAGAAAATGGGAAGATCAAGCAGAGAGAAGTTTTCAGTTTCTAGCCAGGAGCAAAACTCCCACTCCCTGGCTTATGAATTTCATTAGGTGGAACTAATTAAAGGGATGTTACTTATTACCAAGATGAGAAGCAGTCCAAGAGGAGTCCAGGGAGGTTTGTACACTGCAGCACAATTGCTCTGCTTTTAAATGCTGCGAAAGCCTTGCGTCCTATTTAATTTGACATTCCTTGTGTTTGTTTCTCTTCGTGACTCATAGCACAACACTGGCAGCAGGCCTAGGAAGTAGGTTATGGGATCTGGCGTGGAGACACTGGTGGATTGTATTCCAAGTGTTGTGCTTACATTGCACCACCAGCCATGGGAGCATCCAGCAAACTGTGTTCATACTGCCCAGCAAGCTGGTGGCTTCAAAAATCAGATTAACAGCTGCAGCAGCAGTCTAGGGCAGGCTTGACTTAGCATTTAATTTGCCACATCTATTAGCCTAGCCTGTTTAATATGAAACAATTCTAGTACGTGAATAAAAAACCTCTGCACAACGTGCACCTATTCTCCTAGCTGTTGCATTCTGTTTTCAAGCAACAGGTTGACTCCTTCCATCCTCTCATCCATCCCTTGACAGAGATGTTGCACTGTAATCATCAGACCTGCACAAAAGTAGGGTGATCAAGTAATTGTTGACAGAAATTGCACAAGGACTCTGTTTTCACCCACTGATGGGAAGTAAACACATTCATTTTCACCCTGATGGGGACTTGATGTTGAGGGGGGGTTATGGTGGGTGGCAGAAGCTCTGCCTCAGCTCTTCAGCTCTTGGTGTCTCCAGTACAGCCCAAGAGCTCAGATCTTTGTTTCCTCTGGCTTAAGCTAATTAAAAGTTATGGGTATCATGATGCTCTTGTGGACTCTGAAGCTGAAAATGCTAGTGGTATGTCTTGGGAAAGATGGGGTAGTTTATCTATCATTGCTCTTAATTTGGTCTTGGGCAGGACAAAGAACTCACAGCAAAGCAAATTAAGTGTTTATGTGGGTCCTTTGGCTTTGCATGGACATTTTATGACCAATAAAGTCAGCAGGGCATAAAATACAGCTGGACAACAGGACATGTCAAACACCACTTCCTCAACCTGGCCCCTCTCTGTAGATGGTTGGAGTCAGGATTTACATTGTCTATCTTTCTTTGATGATTTCTTCTGAAACAAGACATGATTTCTTGCAGCTCAGTGACAGAAAATGAGTAACATTTGGAGAAAGCACCATGAGAAGTGATCATCCGCAAGCAGAAGAAATAGAAGAGTCATTAAAAGATATTTGTCTGCAATGCCTACCATAATCACATTAGTAGCTTCTTGTGTCACTTAAAATGGTGTGTGCATTTTGCCACCCACATAATGAAAGTACATGTGCTTTCTTCTGTGTGTTCTGCGGGATACAGAGCTAAGACCTCAACTAAATGAAATTTAGTTTAGTTTTGCAAAATTATAGGAATTTACGAAGTGTCAGGTCAAAGGCAAGATGCAACATTTCTGCTGGCTTATGAAAATCTGGATAGCAACACTGATTTTGAGTGAACTGGGATTGATTTTTTTGAATATTAACCAGAATTCAGTTAAGCAATGGAGTAAACTGAAAACTATTCCCTAGTGCTTTTCTTGGGACTTGCTTCCTTGAGAAAAGAGTTTCTAAAAAGAAGGTCTAGTTTTCAAGATGAGCATCCTGAGGCCAGCAACAGCCGTACAAACCCAGCTCTTAAGCCACTGTGCAGCATCCAGCACTGCAAAGAAACATGAGTTTCCTTGGGAATCCAAGGCAGCATGTGCCCACCTTCTCAGGCATTCCTGGAAATGCTTGTTTGCCTTTTATCATGTTCGCAGGTGCTCAGGGAGAATTTCAGAAAGCACTTAATTCTCCCTGAACTGAAGCAGCAACTTTTTTTTTTTGTTTTCAAGCTGTAGCTGTGAAACAGCAGAGTGTTATTTATTGTTGGTGAACTCACACCAGCTCTTCTGTCTTCTTCCATAGTTAGAGACTCCTTTATTTATAGTTATGCAGCGAAACAACTCTGGGGCTGCACTAGTACTGGAATACATGGAAAAGTGAAATTAAGCAAGTCATTAATTCAATACTTAGGTTTTTGTTTTTATGGTTATTTTGCAGCTTGGAAACAAAGAAGAAAGCCAGCACCATATCATCAGCCAGCTGGAGACAGGCCAAAACCTGGAGACACACACACACACTCTCACCCTGTCTTCTTCTTTTAAATTCTTGACAAGATTTTTTACAAAGCTTCCTGAACAGCTGTCTGGCTTCCCTTTTGGAGAAGAGGAAATGGAAGATGGGAGCCATGACCGAGGCTGTCGGATGTGGTTGCAGACCAGCCACTCCAAACGCTTGCTGTCACATCAGGCTTCCTGCCCACGTGGTGCTAGAAAACAGGTCCCAGGAATGGCTGCATCTGATGTCAGAGTGGCAAATCCTTCTTCTTCAGGGGGAAAATGATGGAAAACCATGATCATTGGAGACTTCCTCCAAGTTTGTGTTTTTAAATATATTACACATTTCAATGATAAGTGCAGTGAAAGGGCAATCTTCTCACAACTCTCTGGGCTGCAGAGAAGATTAAGCTCCATAGATGCTGTTACTTTGATTGTCATATGGTCCAAATCAGTTTAGCAATGGTAAACCATTCCATTATCCGTGAAAAGCAACTTCTGTCTCCAGCCAGGGCTGTCAGCTCTTCAGTGCTCACTCTGACTTTCCCTGCAATAATATGTTCTTCTCCAAGGCTATAATTTTCTATAAAGAGAAACATTAGATAGAGGTCTGATTTATCAATTATCCTGGTAAAAATTATATGTCTTCCTCTAGTAGGTTGATATCATTTTTAGAGTGACATTTTGGCACACACTGAAATAATAAATGTCATACAATGTTAAGTTCCTTTTTATTTTATTTATTTATTTTTTTTAATCTTGTGCACATGAAATCAATAAGTTTATCCAACTGAAAGGAATTACTCCTTTTTTACTTTTCCCTTCTCAAGCACTGCTTCTCCCACAGGGAAAGGTGGTGTGTCAGCAGGATGTGCATTAAAAATCTAAGTGCACTTTCCTCTTGAAATTTTAGCACAAGGTCAGAAATATCCAAATGGAATAACCTGACTGCAGGGTTCACAACTGCAGCCTGTCAAAACATCAGCCCAAATCCTGCACTGGTCATTTCACTATCAGAAACACATCTTTATAAGAACTTTTGGTCTCTTGATGAATAGTGTGTTTTAAAAATATATCTGAAAGATCAACTAATGCCCCATACATAATTTTCCCTACCTCAGCGTTGGATAGCTACATGGGAAGAACAATAATTAGTATTCCTGCTTTCCCAAGCTAGAATATCTGTCCATCTGCAGTCTTGCTGCTCTCTCTTAAATAATGCACATGTCCATATGTGCATGTAATTTCTGCATGAGAACAGGATCTATAATAGCTAAGCAGTAAGCTCATAAGAAGCTCTGCCTCACCTGAAAGTATAATCCTTTATTCGTGACATCCCAACGAGTTACCACTGGAAAGGATTATGGCTCCATGTGAGAAATTAACAGGACCAGTGGAACCCAAGAGGCTAAGAAGTGGATTTTTTTTTTGCCACACATTAAAATGTCTCTAAGACATATATACTGAAAAAAACAAGAGGAGGCATTTGGGTGAAGCTTTGCCCACAGGAACACTCCTGAGTAAGTTTGCTCCTGATATGTCTTGCTAATGTCTGCCCATGTCTAACTTGGACCTTAATGCCAAGCAGAAATGGATAAGCTATGCTACTATTAATATAAGGCAAAACCTGAAATATCAAAAGGCACCCATGCTTTAATCCTGTAGCAGTAAAACCAACAAATGTTATCTGACATGCTTTTACTGGTATAATAAAATGAGAGTCTTTCCACTAAAAAGTAAATCAGGTGAAACAGCAGAGACTTGAGATTTGACCTGAATTTAGCGCTGGGTTTTCCCCTCTCCTGCTGAGCCAAACTGAGAGATGCTGGCTTGCTCAGGGAAGGGGTGAAGTGTGTCTGGTGGCAGCGAGGTGATGTGACTACCTGTCCAGTTCTTCTACGTGCTGCAAACGTGCAGATCCAGCCCCAAAGGACTGTACTGGTAATTCCTGATTGTCCTGGGGACCTTGGAGTATCTTTTAGTTTTTCAGGAAAGTGCAGCCTGCTCCAGTGACCTGGCCTCGCTCATGTCTTGTATTATAAATACAGGCTTGACCTCATGGCCTCATCTGTCCTCAAATGTTCGTGACTGAAGGGTTGGAGTGAAATAGGATAGGGGGAGATTTCTTGGAAAATGCTAGGACAGGCACCAAAAATAAAAAGCATCTGAACAACAAGTGGAACCACACAGACACAGTGCTGCTCTTCTATGTTTCTTCTTCTGGTTGGTGCTTTTATGTTATTTTTTTCTTCCTCAGGACATTTGTGGGAGGCTATAAATATTATATAGTGTCTGGGCAATTGTTACTTTGGGAATGAGGGTTCCCATGTCCCTGTGCTTGGGACTGAGTGCCAAGGTGTGCACTGGGTGTCAGTGCCGTGATGGGGAGCTCTGCTGCTGGGCTCCTCTAAGACACCTCTTCCAGCAGCTTAGGTAAGGCAAGAGAGAAGCTTGATGTTGGTACTGCTTGTATGGCACAAGTGAAAAGTCTGGGGATGTTCTTCCTAATTTGGGATTGCAGCATGCATCTATCCTGTCTCATCCCTGGCCCTTCATGGTTTGCATGGAAATCCCAGCATGCCCATGGTGATGAGTGGCTGGGGCAGAGACCCGTCTTGTTCTAAAACATGCAGTGAAACATCATTACAAGGCTTGAATTACCCCAAGATGCTCAAGCCTGGGAAGGTTTCTACCCAGTTACCCTCCCACGCAGCCACAGGAAGAGCACACAAAAATTCGCCTGTGCCTGTTTTACTGGGAACGCTACTTGTAGCTGGGAGCAAAACCACAAGATTACTGATGAAATGCAACCTCTGTTGCTTTTCATGGCAGGGTGCTGCAGCACGAGATGGTTTCAATTACAGTGCTGGAGCTGGAGGGCCTGTGCAGGCATGCTGGGGAGGGGCTTCTCTGAAAACACCATGGGGCAGGTGGAAAAGCAGATCAGGCTCTTCCCTTCCAAACGCCAAAGCCCCAGTTTTGTCTGTGGCTGGTACACTCCAAGCTGGCTCCAGAATATCCGCTCTGCTTAGTTTCTGGTGACTGAATCCAGGGAGAAGCAAAACACACTAGAATGGTGACCCAGCCCTGTGCCTGCTACCTCTGAACCTGGAAGCTGGTACTACTGAGTGGTGGCCATGCACTGGATGTTGTGCCTTTGTGCAGCACCTGTGAAGGTTCTCTGAAGCTTGGGAGTGAGGACAGGGAGGTTTTGCTCCTCAGCTCAGTGGAACAGGCCAGGCAGTAAAATAAGGCTAAATGAAAAATTATAGGGTGAATTTGGCCTCATAATCACACACAGATAATTTGTTGCATGAACAGAGTCAGCTGAATATAAACAAGTCTACAGTGTGCCTCATTAATTTGAGCTATTTTTCTACCAAGCCCCATGGAAATATGAAGTGGCTTCTCTCTGCAATTTGTGATAGAGTTTGCTATTGAATGCATTCAGTTTAAATGTGGCAATGTGTCTCATTTTGGAAGCTTTTGCAGCCACCATGTAAAAATAGCAGAAGACAGCAGAAACCAATTCCCCAGCACAGATGTCCTGTTCCATTTGCTGCGTGCTGTTGGAGCAGACAGGTGTGCTGGGTGAACCTAAGCTGCGAAGCACAGTAATGCTGACGGCAATGAGAGGCATTCTGGGACAAGCAGCTTTCCTCTACACGTAATAGCAATAGGAAATGCAATAGGATGTCACAGGTTTCGACTGCCCAGAGAGTTACGATGCCCTGTCTGACCTTCATCCAACTTTGGCTTTCCATCTGTAGTCACAACGACAGGCCCATGCATCTCTGCACAGATATAGTGCCTAATGTTCATCCTATCTGACTGTTTTATGCACTAACCCCGTGACCTCCCAGAGGTGAGATCATGTTGGGCTGCCATATATCAAACACTCCCATCAGCTTCTTGACTTTGGCAATATGGTGTCAAAGCAATGAAACAAAAACTTTTCTAACTTAGACATGCTGGGGCTTAAGACAGTAACTTAAAAGATTTTTCCATAGTTGGGAGTACAAATCCTTCTCTTTAAATGTATAGTTTATTTTCATCTGTGTGCTTTAGATTGGACAGAAGCATATGAGTGGGTAAAGGCCAAAACTGACTAGGAGTCAGGTAAGCCTGCCCAGCCCAGAGATCTTTGTTTTGATGACAGAATATGCCTGCTGCAACCCCATCCATAAAAGTCTATTACTTGGCACAACTGAAATAGACCTTCAGAGTGTTTAAGTAACTGGTTTTGTCAATCACACTGCATGGATCTGGGCTTTCATCAACCCGAATATGACTGAAAACGTATTATCCAACCTTTTCAAAGAGCTTTACTCTTGGTGCTGGCAGATGGCATGTCATCA
>JANIJG010003198.1:0-30169 GCA_024611175.1 Megaceryle torquata | reverse complement strand
CCGAATATGACTGAAAACGTATTATCCAACCTTTTCAAAGAGCTTTACTCTTGGTGCTGGCAGATGGCATGTCATCAGCTGAGGGAGATGGCTGAGGAACTTGCCAAGACTTTCTCCATCATTTATCAGCAGTCCTGGTTAATAGGGGAGGTCCCAGATGACTGGAGACTTGTCAATGTGACACCCACCTACAAGAAGGGCAGGAAGGAAGGTCCAGGGAACTACAGGCCTGTCAGCCTGACCTCGGTACTGGGAAAGATTATGGAACAGTTCATCTTGGGGGTGATGTGAGGCAAGTGCAGAACAACAGGGAGATCAGGCCCAGCCAACATGGATTCATGAAGGGCAAGTCCTGTTTAACCAGCCTGATCTCCTTCTTTGATCAGGTGACCTGCCTAGTGGATGAGGGAAGAGCAGTGGATGTTGTCTACCTGGACTTCAGGAAGGCATTTGACACTGTTTCCCACAGCATTTTGCTGGAGAAGCTGTTGGCTCATGTCTTAGACAGATGGATTCTTTGTTGGGTTAAAAACTGGCTGGATGGCTGAGCCCAGAGAGTTGTGGTGAGTGGGGTTAAATCCAGTTGGCTACTGGTCACAAGTGGTGTCCCCCAGGGCTCAGTTTTGGGACCAGTCTTGTTTAATATCTTTCTCAATGACCTGGATGAAGGGATCGAATGTGCCTTCAGTAAATTTGCAGATGACACAAAATTAAGCAGGAGTGTAGATATGCTTGAGGGTAGGAAGGCTCTGCAGAGGGATTTGGACAGGCTGGAGTGATGGGCTGAGGTCAGCTGTATGAGGTTTAACAAGGCCAAGTGCCGGGTCATGGATTTTGGTCACAACAACCCCAGGCAATGCTACAAGCTTCAGGATGAGTGGCTGGAAAGCTGCCTGGCGGAAAGGGACCTGAGTCTGCTGGTGGACAGCCAGCTGAACATGAGCCAGCAGTGTGCCCAGGTGGCCAAGAAGGCCAACGGCATCCTGGCCTGGATCAAAAATGGTGTGACCAGCAGGAGTAGGGAGGTGATGGTGCCCCTGTACTCAGCACTCATGAAACCACACCCTGAGTACTGTGTCCAGTTTTGGGCACCACAGTACCAGAAGCACATTGAGGTACTGGAGCAGGTCCAGAGAAGGGCAACGAAGCTGGCAAGGGGTCTGGAAAACAAGTCTTACAAAGAGTGGCTGAGGGAACTGGGGTTGTTTAGTCTAGAGAAGAGAAGGCTGAGAGACCTTATTGCTCTCTACAACTACCTAGCAGCGAGGCTGGTGTTGGTATCTTCTCCCAAGTTACTAATGATAGGACGAGAGGAAATGGCCTCAAGTTGCGACAGGGGAGGTTTAGATTGGATATTAGAAAGAAATTCTTTACTGAGAGAGTGGTTGGGCACTGGAACAGGCTGCTCAGGTAAGTGGTGGAGTCACCATCCCTGGAAGTGTTTAAGAAATCAGTAGATGTAGCACTTGAGGCTACGGTCTAGTGGTTAGGGAGATGTTAGGATGAAGGTTGGACTTGATGATCCTAGAGGTCCTTGCCAACCATAATAATTCTATGATTCTATGATCAAAGAAGTTAACAGGAATGTGTGTTTGGAAGAATGAAAATAGTTGTCAAATATTTATCCATCATCTCTCTTTTGCCTCTAGGGTGATTGCTAGTGGTGTGTGATCACTGTGCTGTGAGGAGCATGCCTGAAGCAGCTTCTGGATCTTAAGGAACCTGTGATAGATGATGAAGTTGTGGCATTACTGCAGTGAGGAGGACAGGTCTCATTCACGGGAAAGCAGCAGTGCAGGGATATCTGGAGGAAAAGATGCCCAGAGGTCTTCTCTGTACAAGCCAATTGCATGTACAATTCAGACAAGATTTGTGAACTCAGTGACATTTGGCAGTGGAGAGTTTCCCCAGCCCATAGTCCAGTGTTGCCGTGGTGGGACAGATGAGTAGTCTCATGACCAAGACCTTCAGACTGCTTTTGCTGTGCAGGTGAGCAGCCCATCCTGGAGAATATCAGTGCAATTTCACACCACATATTTTTCAAGGACACGTACTGTGATGACACATGTCACCCAGTGTCATCTGTGCCCGAAAAGATACGGCATTCAAGAGTAAACACTTGGCAGAAACAAAAGCACGGGCTCAAATTCTGATGGGAATAATTTATGCTGTGCAAACCCCTTCTTGTTGGAAGGGGCACGCTCTCTGGAAGGCAGGGAGGGAAATGTGTTGCTAATTTTGCTAGACAACTTCTGCCCTCCCCTCCTTTTCATTTTGTAGTTGCCAGACTCCCTGGTTGCTCTTAAAAGAGAAACATCTGACACCTTGTTTAATTTATTCTATGGGCCTGCAGGGAGGAGGAATAGAGAATAAACCCCTGCTATGTAGTGTGCCAGTCAGCCTCTTCCAGGAAGCCCTGCTGGGAATTGTATCCCAGTTTGCCACCAGCCTCCAGATCCACAATCACCTCCCCACTCTCCTTTTCCTGTCCCAACTTTGTGCTGGGTTGGGGACTTCCCTGCCACCATCCCACTGTCTCACACCACTCTCTGACAGCTCCTGGGCATGCTGCTGTCAGAGGCACGGAGATGGTGACAGCCACCATGTAAAGGGGGCTTCTCTGTGCCATGCAGACAGGACACCTGCACCAGCAGAGGGGAGAGAAGCTTGAAATGGAGGAGTGTGTCAGTGTGGTTGAAGCAGCCGTGAATACCTCCTTGGAGGACACACACATGCAGTTGAGTGCAGTGGAGGAGGTCCAGACCATGGGAATGTAGGTAGCTATGTGCCCACTCCCTGGCAGTCATGTTGCAGTTGTGTCTACCCCATCCTGTTTGTCCCAGGGACAACCATTGGACAGGATGCTCTGCTCTGTAGCTCATCTGGAGGCCACTTTTTTTTTGGAAGGCGTTGTAACACAGTCATGATGTCACTGGGCTAAATTCCACCCAAGCCATGCCCTATATAATTTTCTAGTCTTTGTTATCCTGCCAGCTCAAAAATTGTCCTATCTTCTAAAATCCTCAATTACAAAGCAATGGGGAATGCAGTGGAACATTGAAAATGTCAGTGAGAAACACATAGAGATGAAAAAAAATGAGAAAACTTTCCTGGCAGAAATCTCCTGAACTCTGGAACTGTAAGGATTTTCTCTCCTTGATTTCTGTCTCTTTTTATTGTTTAACAAGCTGCTCCCAACCTCATGGTCAGCCTCGAGCTAAAAAGTCTGGTCAGGCCTTGGGAATGTAGTTTCTTTGTGCGTGTCACGCCTCTGTTTGACTTCTCATGGCTTTGTAATGAGGGCAGAGGAAGAGGAGACAAATATTAAAGTGCAGCCCCAGTTGTATTCTCACCACTCAGCTAAGGATGACCTCAGTTTTTCAAGAATTAAGCAGGATCTCTATAGTCTCAGAATGTTTGTGCATTGTGACAGAGACCCGTAAAGCACTTAGACGTGCTAAAGCTGAAATGACCAACAGGCTTCCAACTACTTAAAAACCAAAGTGACATTAGAAATTTCTATTTAGATAGATATGACAATGGTAGAAGCATGTGACAAGCCATCCTAGCTCTGCTACAGGACCACAAACAGAATTTGGCCATCTGGCACTTGAGAGGGGGAAGTTTAAATTGGATCTTAATAAAACATTGCACTGTCTGATACCCTGACAACTCAAAGGGAACCCACTCTGCTTACACTTTGAAGACTGCAGCCTGCATTGAATCCCAAAGTGCAGAGGAAATCTGCTATTTCTTTTCAAAAAGGTGTCAAGAACTTTGCTATTAAGTTAAAAAAAAAAAAAAAAAGAAAGAAAAAAAGAAAAAAGAAAAGATCATAAAAGCGAATGACTTGGATTTGTCATTTCTGTTTTACAAAGGAAGCAGCAATTAGGTGACAGATGTGTAAATTCCCTGGCAATGCTGCTGAACACAAAACACACACTGATTTGAGGCTGTTCTTGGAAGTCCTTTACCGACCCATCTCCTAGAAGGAAACAATCACACTAAACCCATTATTTCCTCCCGCGCTCTGAAAAGTTTTGTTTTTTTTTTTCTTTTTCCTCGTTTGTTTCTCTAGAGAAATCAAAAGGTTTTGAGATTGAAAACATAATGATGGCTCTTAAAAGAAACCGACTTTTAAAATTAGAGACTAAAACACAGAGACAGGAGAGATGAATGACGGCAGCTAGCAAGGTTTGCCAATCCCTCCAAGCTTTGTGGTATGCCAGCTTGAAAGAGCTGTAAATCATTTCCACCTCTGACCTACACAAAGCATCATCTGTGTGTCCCAGTACAGCATGCATGGCTCGCACAGCTCTCTTTCATTCCTTCCTGGTATTACCTGAGTAAAGGCTTCAAGTCCTAAATAGCTGGGGTAAATTATTAATCACGTGTACTGTTTAACTAGCTACCACATGGTTTTCACCTTCCAAACTGGAACCAGCTTGATTATTTTTCTTCAGGATGAATAAAATAATGCATCTGGATGTATCCGTGTGGGTTTCTCTGCAGCTTTTGTTATGTGTTTGTTAAAGAAGGATAAAATATGTCTCTATCCATCTCTGTCCTCTGTACCTGTTTCAGTTTCAATTGCAAAAACCACTATGGTGCATGTTATTTTGTGGAGGTCTCACCAGGGCTCCCTGCAAGGGCAGGAGCTGTGCCTGGCCACCACCACCTTGTGTGAGCTGTGATCCCTGAGATGTGTTTGGGGGTGAGATGGACCTGGTCTGAAGTCTGAGCCATCAAATTATCTCTGCCTAATAGAAGGAACAGCAGTGGATGGGCTGCTAGAAAAGGCCCATGTTGTCTGAGCGCAGAGGGAGATGCAGTCCAGATGTGTGGCCAATCCCATCTTCACTGGTTGGCAGATCTTGCCACTGGATGCATGCTGAGCAGTTGTGAAATGCAGTGATTAGCTGCAGGGTTAAAACCTTCTCATGGTGAGACCTACTGCCCAAAAGGTCTGTAGCTGGGCTGGAGAGACATTACCCCTTGCTCACTACCTACTCAGGCACCTCAACCCTACCTGACAGATTGGCATCACCAAACTCTTGGTGCATTTGGTCTGTAAATGAATAGCCAGGTTCCAAGCTAGTCAGACTGAATGTTCTTCCTGACCAGTGAAATTCAAAAGGAAGCAACTAGAATTGGAGCTACTGCTTGATATTCCTTGTCTGTTTGGGCATCAGCTGTGCTAGCATGCAAATGGATGGAGGAGAGTCAGAATGGAGCTATCCCTGCTGCTGTTCATGTCACCTCTCCAAGTCCTGGGATCACCAGGTCATGGAGGATACAGGACAGCCAAAATATGCCTTGCTCATGGCTTGTTTCTGGGTTGGGTTGGAGTTTTGGTGGTTTCCTTTTTTTTGGGGGGGGTGTGTTGTTTTGTTTTGATTTTTTTTTTTTTTTAGGGAAAGAGAAATATTTTCCTTCTTTTAGAAACTTCCTGTTATTTTGCGTCTCCCACCCCACTGAGCACTTAACCTTAGCAATGATTGATATACGTATATTTTAAGTGCATCAATCAGCATTTCAATCAGCTGAGCATAAATCCTGAAATGACAGCACTCTCTGCTATGGCTGATATGTGCAATTTGAGTCTGCTTTGGCTTTCATTTTTGTTTGACAACAAGGCAGTGAAATAACTCACTATATATTTAATTTTAGGAAGGCTCACAGGCTACATCACTATAGCTGCATGGTGACCTGGCTGCACCATGCCCATACAGCTGTTTATGAAAAGGGAACAAAAGGAAGTACTAAATTTAGAACCAATCAAGTTGGCAAAGACAGTATCATTATGATTTAAAAGGAAAAAAAAAAAAGAATCAATAGTATAGTAAGTATCTACAGAAGAGTGTCATATAAAGTGTTTAATGGCCTCAAACTACATCAGTGGAGGTATAGATTAGGTGTTTGGAAATGCTGTTTGCAGGAAAGGGTAATGAAGCATCTGAACAGACTGCCTAGGAAAGGTGCAGGATCTCCACTGTTTCAGATGTGTAAGACCACTTGAGAAGGACATTCACCAGAAATGAGATACATGTGTTTAATCTTTCCATGGACAAAAGGACCCTTCCAGCCCACTTTCCATAATTCCCCACATTATTGCATGAAGCAGATACTTCCCTTTTCCTAGGCAAGATGGTAATGTGATGGTTAGATACAAACTGGTTTATTTGCTGAAAACTATCAAGAACTCAGGCTCAGAAATCCTTCTTCAGGTGTGAAACAGAGAGTTTGCTTCAGAGCTGGGATATTTAAATATGTCCACAAAGTTAAACGCAGCTTTCTTGGATAGCAAGAACTACAGACTTGTTGTTGGTACAGTTTTATGGTACATGATAATCCTCCCTGCCTTTACATTCCGGGGGATGTAAATGAATTATCTGCTTCCTCAGGGACTGCCTATTGCTTTTCTTTCTCCTGATAGCATTCTTTCTTCTCCACCACTATTAGCTACATTATCTTTCAGAGGTGGTCCATTTGCCATGTATCTAGCTCATAGCTGCAGCATCCTACACACTGAACTGAAGGTAGGGATGGAGCACCTCCACCACATTTTTAAGGCTAGCATTCTAGTCCCCTCAAGCCAGGAATTTGGCTTCATGTCCCAAGCTCTCTGAAATCCTGCCTATCCCAGGCACATTCCCAATCTGCAGGGACTGGGTCTTTGGTCTACTGCACAAGGGCAACATCGTTCCTGACAGATGTCTGCCCATCCATCAATGCTGGAGACCTTCAGCAATGGAGAAACCACAACTTTCTCAATCTTCTCTAGTGCTTATCTTCAGTTTTAGAAAAGCTTCCATTCCCTAATGTCTAACTTCTCACTTTTACCATTAAATAATTTTGTTCTAGACCTGGCTGTTCAACTTTGACCTCTCCCTGCTTGGTCCACCCATGATACAGCTTGTATCTGAAGTACTGTTGCCCAGATTGAGCAGCTCAATCCACTGAGGGCTTTAGAAGATCATCAAGCAAAGCAGAGAAGAATTATCTTGTGTTTCCCCACTGGGACACTTGTATTTATATATCCAGTACAATACTTACCTTTTTTACAGCAACAAGATAACCTTGAGTTATGCTCAGCCTGTAGGCCACTTCCCCAAAACTCCTCCTGACCTGGTAATTCCCTGTTGTGTTTTTGTAAAGTTGTTTTCTGCGGTGCAGTGCGGAACTTTGTATTTGAGTAGTCAAAATCAAGTCTTACTGGTTTTTTTAGGGGATTTCTATTTTTTCTTTTTTTTTTTCTCTTAAATAATCTTAATTTATGCACTAATTTACATGCAATCCCTTCCAGCTTCACGTCAGTAGCAACTGTCCCTTCTTTTCTATTCCCAGGTTGTTACTGAAAATGTAGAGTGCCATCAGACTTGGGACAGAGCACACAGACTGCTGCCTGAATGTCCTTTTGGTCTGGCTGTGAGGTGAGACTATGTCACTGAGAATTAATCTCCAGATATGATTTTCCAGCCACTCTTGCAACCACCTCAAATAATTTAATCTAGACCATACTTTCCCAGCTTTGAAAAGTCAAGATAAGTGACATTTACTGATTCTTCCACTGTCTGGTCGTGAAAACAAATTTAGGCTGGTCTGATGTAACTCAGTACAATTAGAGCAGTTTGATGCAAGCTGGCTGTGATTAATCTCCTTGTTTTCTCCAAAGCATTTACAAAACTGTGTGTGATTTCTTTTAGGAGGGTTCATGGAAGTGAAGTTGAGCAATGTGAGCTACTGGAGTTAACCCTGAAGTCCACAGAGCCAATCCAACCTCTGCCAGGAGTTGCATAGGTCCCATATATTTTGAATTTTCTCTGCATTGCACAGTAATGAGATCTTTGATATTTAATTAAAGCAATTACCTTTGCTATCCATGCAGAAACGTGCCATTAGTATTTTGCAGGTAGAGTAGGAGTGTTCAATAGGAAATGCCTGAGCAGCTCTGGAAGCTGGTGGCAAAGCTGAACTCACCTCCCCAGAGGTGAAACAAGGCCCCAGCTTGCTCACTGAGGGGCTCCTTGAGATTGCCTGCAAGAGGAGGACACCAGGCTTCTTGCAAGTTGAACAGGGGGATGTTGAGTGCTGCAGGGATTAGGCATCAACTGAAACTTTTGATTCGGCATAGTCAAGAGTTTGGGTGTTCAGTGCCATGGTTCTGCATTCAAGCTCAAACCTTTGCTTGCATGCAGTTGTCATGTATTTCTAAGGGACTGAAGTTGTTTATGAAGAAGGAGAGCACATCGGGCCTTCAGAGAGGAAAAAACTAGATATCTGAACATTATAAATGGCAGATCCATGCATGCTTTGGGGTGTGTGGGCAAGAAGGAATCTCATGGCTGCCTCCAGCACAGTTGTAATGCACTGAGGAGCTCTTAACACCAACATCTTGGTCTGGGAAAAAAATAGCCCCCCTACTGGGGAAGGAAAAGGAGTTAATAGAGAGAATCTGTCCTTTTCCTAGTGGCTGGTCCAGCCTTAACCTTTGACATCCTCTTTTGCCGTCTTCCTTCTTACTAATCTAAGAACATGTTTCAGGTCCAGAAGCATGATAGGAAATACTCCAGTTTTGCACTTCGTTCCTGAGCTCCAATGAGCGCATTGCTTCTTTTACAGCATTCACAAACAGCTGGTGTGTTTTGGCTTTTCATTCCTGGGGTTTTCCCACACCAAGTCTAAGTGCTCTTACTTTTTTTTTTATCACGTTGTTCTATGACACGGTGCTTTTATTCCCATATATTTTTCTCTGAAGATCACTGCAATAATACCATGAAAGGGTCTGTGCAACTCCAGCCACTACAGGTGCATTCAGCTGCTGCTGAAACTACATAAGGCATCTAAAAATAAGTAAAACCACCAAGCTGCAGGGTAAATCTAGTTTCTCGGGATCTACTACAGCCACGAAGGAGGAGGGGGCTGGCTGGAGCTGAATCCCCCCCAGACGCCTGTCTAGTGGCAGGGTGTGTTGAGCTCTGCCCCTTCCCAGGTGTGTGCAAGGGGAGCTGACTCTTGGAGTAGAAACCCCGTGGCTAGGCTGATGTTTTCAGAGGAAAGTGTGGTTTCTACTGTGCCAAACGCTGAGTTTAGAGAAGCCAGGCAATGTCCTCTTGGGGTGTTTGTCTTTGCATAAACCTTCTGGTTATAATGTGGGGGATGTGTAGAGATCAAGCCCTAACTATGAAAACGGCTCTGTTCTTACATCAAAGACTCCAGCACCCCAACATGTAGGAGCACTCATTCTATTTGAGCATCACAGGCTTCTATCAAAAAAAAAAAGGGTGAAAAAAATTTTTAAAAAAGGCAAGCAAGCCACAGTTTTGCTTCTGTTGTTGCTTAAGCCACTCAATCTGATGCTACAGAGGGGGGATACTGAATTTCCAAAAACCCTTTGTGGGTAAGTTCCCTTCCTCTTCTCACATTCTCAAGGGAAGTCTGATATTCATAACAACTGTATTAGGGGGTTTTCTTAATCTACTTTTTTCTTTTTTTCCACCATGTCAAATATTTTAGGTCAGACTTATGCAAAAAGACTGAAGAATAAGACTATATTCAGCCAAAAGTGATTGTTCTGATAATTCAAGTAATGAAAGTTTAACAGTATTTCAGGAACCTGTATGCCATTGTGGTGCATTATTTTTGTACCTCACAGCTTGTGCTATTAAAAGACTGCAGATGATACAGAGTGATATGGGAGGATGCCAACTGGATTCGGAGTATTTAATCAGATTACTTTGGCTTTGAAATCTTTTCATTCGTTAGTTATAAAATTTCCTATTAATTTTAGGGTGATTTTGCTCACATTTGAGGACTGTAATAGCATTAGCTTGAAACCTCAGAAATTATTTGGGAAGAAAGAGTTATTTCTTGACCATGTTCTTATTCTGTTTTCCTCTAGGAATTTTTTTTTCTGAAGTTTCAGCTTGCATAACTTCAGGATGGGTGTTGAACACCTTTTGAAAGCATGTGAGAGCAGATCCTTTTAAGGTCTGTTGTCCACATACCCTAAATCACCTGCCTTTGCAGATTTGAAAGGTTTGACTCATTTGAAAGGTTTTCATTTGCAGCCCTTTGTATAGCTTTTAAGTTTTTATGTTTCTTGCTTGAATAAAAAGCATGCAGGTGCAAAAGGCTATAAAATATTAGTTCAAAGTTCAGGTTTTCCTCCCCACTGATACTGAGGTAGAAGAAAACAGCTACTAGGTGGATAACACTTGAGTGGAAGAAAAAAGCAGCTATTAATGCTGGGTACTGCAAGCAGAAAGATGATTAAATAACTGATGCTCAAGAGAAGCCTAAATAAATTCACATTGCTGGAAAAAAATGCCCACGAGAAAGGACATCAGATAACAGAGTACTACTCTGCCTAGTGAGGTAACTATGATTCAAACAGTAGATGTATTCAAAGCAAGATGAGAGAAACTCTTCCAAAGTACAGTGTAGGCCGCATGATGACATGGGAGGAAAGTGGGGGTCTGGTGTCTGGTGACCTGCTGCCCTTCCCAACACATTCCCGTCACCCTCAGCCTCTCCTTTCATGAGAGAACATGGACAGGAGAATGGCAGGGTGCAGGCAGTGAGTCCAGATGCCTTTCAGAGGAAGGAACCAGGGCCAAGATAGTCACCTAATAAAGACAAAATCAGAGATGTTTTGGACATGGGACAGATGGATGCACCAAATGAAGACAGATATTGGGCCCAATTCCCAAAGGTCTGAACTTTATCTGAGCCTGTTTGCTCACTCCTTATCGAGTAGGGGTGTATCTGGTGCCTGTGCCTGTGCCAGTCCTGGCTAGTTGGGTTTGGGGTTTTTTTTGGTTTTTTTTTGGTTTTTTTTCCATCTTATTACAGAGAAAAAGGAACTTCTGCTATGTTTAAAGTGCAGGGGTAGGAAGAAACCCCCCACTAAGAGCATATGCCTTATGACAGTACTAGCACATTCATTGTAAAAGTGATGGGCAACTAATGATATAAGTGCAGGAATAAAACCAAACTGTGTTTGGTTTTTATTCTCTCAAAAGCTCTGGGCTGAGAAGGTGCTGCCAAAACAATCACAGGCTGTGAAATCAGGGCAGTAATGAAAAAAAAAAAAAAAAAAAAAAGAAAAATTAAATTAAAAAAAGAAAAAAAGAAAAAAGAGAAGAGGTGGAGGGAAAAGAGGATATATAAGTAGTGCCAGCTGGATGTGAAATCAATCTGGCATTTCAAAATAATGAAAACATTTCTTTCCCATTCATTTGGTCTGGCATGTAACATCAGCACTGGTGCCACATCATCATTCAGAGTTAGGATGCCGGAAACGAGACACCAGCAGAGACCCAATTGCCTCTCAGCACTCCAGAACAGGACACTATTGTGGGGTGGTGCCACAGATACAGCACCACTGGGAAGGATGCTTCAAGCAGCAAGTACCCAAGCAGGAGCACTCCCCAGATCCAGAGCAGCAGATGGAGGGGGCTCCTCAGAAAAAAAAATTTTAAAAATTCTGCAACTTGGACAAGCAGCTGCTGAAAAGGGAGGAGTAGCTGCAGCTGGGATAAAAGGGGGCTCTGAGACAGTGACAAAACCTTTCATATGTAATATCTTGCATTATTTGAGCTGAGCTTTATTCAATCTAACCTCTGTGTAGCGGTAGGCATTTTAAGCTTGAGCTTCCCATACACACAAGATGAGAAAAACCTTTCCAAAACATGGCACAGCTTTGAGTCAGACTCTGTTGGACAGTCAAAGCATCCTAATTTGCAACAAGAGGAATTAACATCTTCAGTCTTCTTTATCTTGACCCTCATTTCCAGCCAACTCTCCCTTTCAGAGTTATGCTACCCCTGGTAACTCCTGGTAAAACAACAAGGAAAAGTGACTTTCACTTCTGTGTCCTTTAGACACATACACCTGCCCCCTTTTATTCACCCAAAGCTGGGAGCTGTGGGGATGAAAAGCCATTTTAATGAATGAGGCAACTTGTTGAGCAAGCAAACCCCAGACTGGCAAGGGTTGAACAGAGGGGTATGTCCCACACTTTAATGCCTGCTCAGAGGCCGCTCTGTGATTAAGATGAGCCAGAGAGGCTGGAGACCCAGAAGAGAGCACATTTTGGGGAGCATGGCAGCACAGAGGTGCAGGTGACTCCTGTGGTCAGTCATGTGGTGGGTATGACAGAGCTGTTCAGGAGGAGGTGGTACCTCCCCAGACATGGAATTTCCTTATGGTCAGCTGCTGGGACACCCCCTTGAACCCTTGGTTGAGGTTTGACACTGCTTTTCCCAAAGCAAGACCACACCAAAGGTAGGGTATCACTTCAATGAACTGGATAGATACTGCAAGAGAAGACTCCAGACCTACTTGGATAAGTGACAGAGGGACACCGGGGAGGAAGATGGGACAAAAAGAAATTGGGAAAAGCAAAGAGGGTTCATATATCCATGGGCTGATATAAAGATGAAGTTTCTGTAAGTCATTGTGAGTAAGACCTTGCAAGGACAGCAAGCACTAAGTCCTTTTTGTGGCATAAACAGAAAGAAGACAAGAGGTGAGTAAGGAGGCAGTTAGTACAAGAGATGTCCAGAATATGCATTAAGCTAAAAAAATACCATAGTTCAGTTTTCATCAGATGTCAAACATTTGAGGTAATAGCAGGGAAGCTGTTGGGAATTAGGGCATAAAAATTCAAGGGGTCACACCATGGGTAAAAGTAAAGTGGTGTGGTCAATGCACCTTACCACACAGACACGGTCATCTCCAACTCAGGACTCTTTAAGATTCATCAGATTGCATTAAATCATTAATCACAGTAACTACTTTTTATGTAAACCTACTCAGTCAGAGATGCTAACCCAGATTTAGAAAACGGGGAAATAATCCTAGACAGTTGATCATTGTGGTCTTGATGTTAGGAAAGACCTAGAACAGAATTGAAGAACAGGTAAAAATTAAAAGGGTGTTTGGGGGAAAAAAAAAACAACCAACAACCAAAAACATCTGTGAAATTCAAACTAGGCTTAGCAGGAGTAGCTCAAGCCAGCCTAGTCTGATAAACTGATAGATGAATGGATAGATAACTGATAGATAGCTGTCTTCCTAGGCACAAGAGATTAAGTAGTTTTAATACAACTGAACTTCAACGGATGATTTTGATACAGGGATATCTGGAAAATTATCAGGGAAGCTAATGAAGATGGTCATTAGTGTAAGAATAATGAGATGAGAGTAAAAGTTTGGCTTACAGTGTGACATAGCTTTTGTACTTTAGGGGAGCATCAAGCCAGAGGGAACCTGCCAGTGGCATTCCTTTCCAAGGGGTATTGGGTTTTCTGACATAACTGGTTTTGGCACAGAGAAATGGGAGAATACTGCTGAACCCTGATTTAGTGCACTGTCACTGCAGAGTAGAGCTGGGGCAGTTTTGGGGAAAAACTGGGCGAGGAGCAGGATGACTTATGCAAGACGAGACAGGGTAACACACAACTGCAAAGTGATGTACTAGGAGAATTTTTTGCTATGCTCTGGGAAATGTGTCCATTGAAAGTCATCTAGCCTGGAGAACCCAGAGCACTGGACTTGACTATGGGTGACTATGGAGAACAGATGTGAGTTAGCTATGAAAAATGCAAACCAACCCCAGTAGGTTTGAAAGCTAGTACAGAGGAAGGATATGTTGAGCCCTAATGCAGGCACTGGCAAGCCCTGGCTTATACAACTCCAATCACTCACTTTCAAGAGAGAGATATTTTACTGAAATCAAGTGCAGATAAGGATATAAAACTGGGCTAAGGGGAAAAAACATTGCCTAAGTAGTAAAAGGTGAATAAAAAGCTTGGGCTGGATTTCCTTAGATAAACTGAAGCTGAAAGGAGCTATGGTTGCTGCCTAATGAAGTAATGCAAGTAACCCCAACGGAGGGATACAAACTATTTAAGCTGGGGAGATGGTTGACTCAAAAGCAAATGGGTCTGAATTGTCTGCTACTTGCTAAGGCTGGGAACTAGAGGATGTCTGCGGCTAGAGAGCAGCAAGGCTCTGGGACACCCTTCAGAAAGAGGCAAATGCCCAGCTGGCATGAAGATGGAATTTGAGGAGGGTGCAAAAATGCTGTAAGCAAGGGAGCAAGACTTGAGGTTATATGAATTTAATTCCCACTCTATCTTCTTCTGTTTGAGTAGCCAGTAATCTGTTGATGAGCCTCACAGCGGACTCTGTTTGCTCTGTGCTGTATCAATGTTTATCTCATTCACAGTAGAAAAAGCAAATCTGGGAAATGGGAATTTCACTCTGAGGAGAAAAGCCACGGTGCCCTCACTCGTGAGCTCTGAAGGGCAGATCTGACACCGAGTTTCAGCAGGCTATTGTTCAGCCATCTTCCATTCATCGTTGGGAACGAGAGCTAAATAACTCCCAGCCTGTTTCATAACGGAGAGACTGGCCTCTCTTAAGAGGTAAGACACTTCCTTTCTTTTCTTGAAACATCATGAACTTTCAAACTTGGCAAGGCTCTTTTGAGTTCGATCTAATAATAAACCCAAACCTTCCATTGCACAAAAGCAATGAGTCTGAACTTGCCTGAACTTGCCTCGCAGAGCTGAGATCCAAAGCTCTGTCATTCCCTCAAAAGCCATTCTCCTCTTTGCAAGGACAGGATGTTGTTGTAACAGGGCATCCTTGCTGTTTGCTCAGCCTCCCTTCCTCGTGATGAAATCCCTCTATAGCGACTCTGGAGGTCCTCCTTCTGCTCTGGTTTTGGGCATACAATGTGCTGCCCAACTAATCCCCACTCTTTTCTATGAGTGATTTATGGAGACTTGAAGGACATTGAGACTCAGCACATTCTCTGTTTTCCAAATGTTGGTGCAACGAAAGTGGTACTTTTCCTGCCAGTGGGAACCTGAGAGACCTGATAGGCTTTTCTGGCAGGACTCAATGTCAGTGAAAGGGGCTCCAAGCCGCCTGCAGAGCGAGAGGAAGTACAAATGTGCGTCTGCTTTGACTTCCACTGGAAACCATGGAAAAAATATTTTGACTTGATTTTACAGTTCAATTTCTCGTTAGCACAACGCAAGCGCTCGGCCAGTGATCAGAAATGCCCTTGCTTAATTTGCATCGGTTCCCATCCAGTTATTAGGCACATTTGGCATTAAAAGAACAAAAAAACAACCACTTCATTGAAGAGTGAGTGAAATACTTCCTCTTTTCTCATTTTTTTTTTTTCTTGCAGTACCAGTTCTTTTTTAAAAAGAAAATGGCCTTATGTCGTCATGAAGTATTTATTCTGGAAGGGAGGAGGGGAGTCTGCAATGTTTACTCTAGGTATATAAATTTAAATTACTAACTTAAGCACATAATCTCCCTAGGCTGCCTATTAAAACCAATTGAGAGGCAAGGTCTCCTCTAGTGAGCAGTTCACAGGCTCTTGCTTAATTGAGCAGTATTTTATTACCATGCCATGCAACATAACAGGTGTTTAGGGTCATATTTTATTTTACCTTCTTGCATGCTCCTGTTCTCTGGTATGATATGAAAAGCACAAGAAGTTCCCTGTATATCTGGATTTGTTACTCACCATCTTCCTGTATTTCACTATGCAAATCACAAAATTACCAGAGCACAAGGGAACGAAATAGGTGACTTCCTTCCCCCCGTATAAAAGCAAACAGCCCACTCCAATGTTGAGTATGAAGCTCAGCAATTTTTACCTATGCAGGAGTGGAGATCGCTGGTGGAAACCTGTTCCTTATGTTTGCAGTTGGAAAGTGAATTCAGACTCATGGGCCTGATCAAAATCTCATTTAAGTTGGGAAGCCCATGATTTAGGAACCGTTACACTAAATGAATCCCAAATCCGTTTTGTCTATCGTTCTATTTGCAGTGAGGACCACCAGCAGATGCTTCTGGTGAATGCTGAAATGGTTTTGCAATAAGCAGTCTGTGACATTTGGTCACATCCTAATTCTCCACAGACAGAAGCCAACTGTAGTCAGGTCTCACACATGGATGTTAGTTTTCTTTCTATATGTTATCTTAGCATTAACTATCAAAAATACAGGTATTCTTGTTGCCCTTATAGTGAGGAGAAGCAACACCTCTCCTTTAAAGAAGCAGTGTTTTTACAAGAAAATCAAGGGGGAAGGTTTAGATGAAATTACTGAGAGTACTCAGCAGTTACCAGGTAAATGCTGTCAAACTTGAAAGACTTACTGAGCTGGATCCCTAGGGATATGGCCTGGGTTCAGGACTATTCAGTATTTTCACTAATAATTTGGATGAAGGGGTGGAGAGCCACTTTGTTAGAGTTGCAGCTAAGAGCAAGAGACACTAGGGAGGAGAGGATTAGCACTCAGGAGATCCTAGTAATTAGAGAAACGGCCTGGAAATAAACAGGATGCAATTTAGTGAAGACGAGCACAAAACTGCACCTACGTTGAAATAATCAGCTCCACAGGCACACGGTGGGAGAGAGCAGCCAGGTGGCTGCTCTGTCACCACGGAGCTGGAGGTTGTGATGTAGCAATGACTCAGCTGTGGAAGGAAGAAACACTGAGCTGGGTTGGACAGATGGGAATGTCACACGTGAGGCATGGAGGGATAAGCCCTCCAGAAGGATCACTGGGACTGGTTTCCAGCATTACACCTCAGGAAAGATGTGTCTGCAGTCCCAAGGAGCGTGAGGCTGCAGAGAGCCTACAAAATGCGGGGAGAGAAAGCATTTTTGTTTAGCTCTGGGAAGGCAAGACTGAAAGGAGACACAGTAACAATCTTCAAGAGAAGTTAGCCTGCCAGAAAGAGTAAGGTGGTGAACTATTCTGTGTCCAGAAATTATCCTCTGTGGTTTAACCACGATTTTCTGTGGTTAGAAAAAAAGAGAGAGGGAGAGAGAAATTGAGATGGTAGATAAGTTGACTTTACTGCTTTACTTATGAAGTGCCTTGCGGCATAAAGCACATGATCAAACATAGCTGAGTTACTGCGGCTTAATGAGTTATTGCCTGTTGGCTGAACCATACTAATTAACCATGTGTGTGCTCTTAGCTTGCATCAATTGCCAGATGAGATGGGCTCACTTAAATACTTGTGTTTTACTTTGCAGATGAGGAAGGCTGAAAGCTTCTGTTAGATGGGTGATTACAGCTCAGCTGATGAAGGGTGACTTCTAAGAGATGGAAACTTGTCCTTAGTGCTCAGAATGGTAACACTGGCACTGTTATGTATCTGGGAATAATAAAAGGGAATCGATGCAGGAGAAGGCGTAGAAAACAGAACTAAATAAATGAAGTATGTTAATTCACAGGTTTATGTCAATAGGTAAGTGATTCCATATGAGTGTATTTGAAATGTAGGAACACTGAGTTTTATAAAAGACATACTTGAGAAGTGCTATGTGAAATGGAAGCAAAGACCTCCACTTTGTTAGTTTTTTTGCTGTTTTATAGTCACATAAATTAGCCTGGAGAGGACCTCGGGAAGTTATTTCCTTCCTTTCTGTGCTCAGGGAAGGATCAAATACATCAGTGCCCTTTCTGACTGATGTTTGTCTAACCTGTTTTTGAAGCCCTGCAGTGGTGCAAATTCCAGTCCCCCTGCACAACCTTTCCCTGTACTTTCCTACCTTCAACCTCTCCACCTGATCCAAAATACATAGCTGATGACAAGTTACACACAGTTCAGCCTAAACCAGCCAAACTACATTCATGTGCTGCTGTGATCCTTTCGATTTTCTGTAGTAAAGAGAAATGCTTGAAATCTTTATAGAGATTATTTGATAGCATAAATGTTCTGTAATCTAATTTAGTCTAAAGATGATTGTTTTCCCTTCAGGACACAACTTTTTGCACTGGGAGAAAACTACAACATACCAGGAGCTATGATACTACAATAATAATGTATACACACCATTTCTCAAGTGCTTGCAACATGGAAATGAGTTTTCATAGCTGTGGTTTATATATGTAGAAGGAGGTCCTATTCTGTACCTCTCTGGTGTTAGGCTTCCTTACTTTCCCAGATACATGCTTTACTGAGGATGTATGATTTAGTTGGAGTTGAAATTTAGTTGAGGTCTGGGGAGTCTGTCTACTGCAGCATGGAAATAATTAACATCTGCACGAAGCTCATATCCAGATGTGGATCTGCAGGGGAGGAAAGTCTGTGGCTGATTCAAGATGGGGTTTGTCTTATCTCTAGTTTTACTGAAAAGAAATTTTATCTTAAAACAGTACCCTCACAGAGTCCTTCCAGTATTCAAATCCCCCCTCTGGTATTACCAAGGAAATATCAGACAATAACTACTCTGTGGAGATTTGAATTGAAACTGTCATACAAGACAAACATGAGAACTGCTGAGCAGATTGTATTTCCAGTTATCTGAGAACAACTGTACATCTACAAATAGCTGAAAATTGTAATGCTAGTATGGTTCTGTCATGTCCTTCAGCAGATACATTTTGTACAAACAGACTCTAGTACAGACAGATAGATTAATGAAAAAACAAAATCTTTTTCTCCCTCTGCATGCAGCAGGAACTCTACGCAGTTTGAAAGTGAGGGGTGACATGGGAAAAATGTGGATAGAACTAGGAGGTCATCTTACCACAGGTGAAAGGAAGCCTGTTTCTTACACACTGAGTAGTGAACTTCCGGGATTTATTCCTGCAGAAGGCTATGGGTACAGGTACTACCAACTAAGTGCAAGAAGCGGTTAAAGAAATTAGTAGACAAATGGGTCCATAAAGAAACACTAGAAAGAATAAACAATCCCTACGCAGCATATCCTCCAACCATCAACAGGGGCAGGATAGGAGGTGAGGTGAACCATCAGCCTTGCCCCAGTAGACCACATCTGATATTCTTATGAACTTCATCTCCTCCCCATCCTGCCTGCCCTGCTTGTGATTCCAGAGCCAAACTTACCTATCACAGGGGTAAAAAGGTTCTGTGCTGGTCTTGCAATAGTCTACAAAACTGGAGCTGGCCTATGGGGAAATGGCTAATTGGGGTCATTGGCATAAGGGATACCAGTGCTGGGTCTAGGTTAAGGGTACTTGATCTACTAGCAACATTGTCCAGCACTAGTCATAGAGAGAGGTTGGTAATAGAATCATGGAATCATAGATAGCAAAGCACAGCCTGAGAACACCTAGATATTCCTCAAAACATGCTGGGTTTTGCATCTGAATTCCTCATTTTCTGTTCTAGCAGTGGGAAGGAGGGACAGACTCTTGGACATGCAGTTTGTCTATTTTGCTTTCACTACATTTGGTGAGGGTTGAAAATATGATGTATTTTCCAGAGCTCACAGCATCAAATAATTCTCCATGGTGTCACAAGTAACATTGTTTTGGGTCTGTAAGGGCTTTATGAACAAGAGCCAAAGGCCCTTGCAATCGATATCAATAATTCTGCTGCTCAAGCTGAAGGCAAATCTCCCAACAGCTGTCAGGGCCTGTGATTTTTTATACCCCCTTTAGCCGCAAGGAGGCAAGACCATCATAATTAGTTGCTAATTGAGAAGTCTGAATCTGAAAAGCACAATTTCAGAGAACAAAGAGCCAGAGAGACCCATTTCCAGGGCTAATTAGAATTAATTCATAGCTATAAGTAGAAGGGCTCCCACAGTCCTGGGACTCTCTCTTGCCCTCTCCTGAAACACTAGTCTAAACATATGCATACCAATCATAGAAGGCTCAGCATGATATGTGCAGTTCTTGTGCAATACAGAAATAGCACTGCTTGTTAAAAATTAGCCTATTTTTCTTTATTTTGCAGCTCTGGGCTATGTCTCCTTTCTGCAGCCTCTGGTATCTGCACTCAGGTATGAAGCATTTGTCCATGCGGGGACTCCAGTAGCAGTCTTCACCCAGGCCTCTGGGGACTCAAGTGGCTTTGCTACCTGCCCTTCCTTCCTTTTGTGAATCTGTGCACTAATAAACAAAGTGACAACCTCAGCACTTTTTCTACTACTGCAGGAACAAAGCTTTTAGAGGGAAAAAAAAAAAAAAAGGTCTGCAAAACCAAGCCACACTGTCTGTTGCACCCTCCAGAATATGGCTCAGGTAGGACTAAGTTCAGGCACAGTCATGAGCTGCTGGAGTCCATTTGTTTTTCCCACAAAAACTCCACAGCAGCTGGTTTTTTCCTACCTGAACTGGGGCTCCATCAGAGTCCCCAGTAGCCCTTCAGGTGGTGAGGACACAGGCTGCATCTTCCAGTCTTCCTAAAGTCTCTTAAAAACCTTCTAGAGCTGATTTTATTTTTTAAGGCCTGAAGTTAAAGAAAAAAAATATTAAAAATCTGTACAATAAACATCTCAGTAACAGGTCAACCTATGATATTTATATCTTATTTGAGACCACTATGTCTCTCTCATGAGGCAACTGCTCACCAGTCCCAGAACCTCTCACTGCTTGAGGACTGAGTCAATGCAAGGGCACTCCAGTGAGAAAATGAATCAGACTGTTCCCTTATGACAGCCAACATTTCAAAAGTGCCTCCATTTCTGGCTGTCCAATATAAGGTGCTTTTAAAATGAACCTGATTTTTTTTCAGATGGCACTGAACACCTATCATTGGAAAGTTGCAATTGCTTCAAGTTGCTTCAAGCTAAGGACCCAAAAGAGAATAAGACAATAACTGATTTGGAGAAATGCAAGATAACACATTCTTACTAGTGATGATCTTGTTACAGAGAAGGTGGCCTGCTGAATTCTACTGTGCTGGCCTCCCTGTGAAAGGATGTCTAATGAACCTTAGAAACTTAACAGTTTAATTGTGGGTGTTGGAAACTGATGCTCCTAAAGCAGACAAGTGGCTTAATTTGCAGGAAAGAATCTGTACTGAGCAGTAGTTGTGAGGTGTCTCATTTATGGCTCTAAATATAGATGCACTTCTGGATCTGTAGTAGCCCACGACTGAAAATCTGGTGTGTGATACCTCTGTGTGATACCTCCAGCGTGCGCTGGGGCACATGTGAAACCACATGGCTGAGGTTGGGAGACTCTGAGCTCCTTGAGTACCTTTAGATTTCCTGTTGAAGGAAAATTATCTTCTAAAAAAAAAAAAAAAAAAAGAAGATTTTTTTCAAAGGTTTGTCTGCTCACAGGTACTCATCTGGACCAGCAAATTGCAAGAACAATCTTTCTGTTCCTTTCCATGTGGCTGAGGCACATCCTCCTTTCTGTGTGTTGTATCTTGTATGTTATTACACAATTGCCATATGCTTATTTTGGTGAGGGAGAGTATCTACTACTGTCATAAATGAGGCCAACTGTCTTACCTTGGCTTTGCGACTCACTGCTAAAAGGGGATCCAGCTGCCTTATCTGTGCCTGCATTAAGGCTTTGGATGGAGCCAAAGCCAGTCACAACCCCTCTGCCCACCTTCCCCTGCCTCCAGGGTCTCAAGTCCCCTTCTACATAGAAGCTTCAGCCTGAGAGCTGGAACATCACATTTCCATCCGACCTAGATAACCAGACCTGTCTCCTCAAACTTCCCCATTAATTAGAGCCATGCTTTGCCAAGAGCCCACTGAAGGTTTACAGACAGGTCAAGTCTTCAGGTGCTGCATTCTAGGTAAAAGCAACTTGGCAGACAGAGACCTTGTTCATACAGGGTTGCAAAACACAGTAATGCTCCTCACCCTCATCTTCCCCTTCATAGAACCATCGCTCCTGCCCTGCTACCCATGCTTGTGCAGGCAGTCTGTGACCCACTGCTTCCAACCTCACTTGTGCTGCTACAAACTCAAGTGCTCCTTGTGATGGGACACTCCCATCACTTTCTGGGAGGCATCCATCAATTTCCTTTGCCAGACATCTGGATTCCCTGTGGGATCTTCAGTAACTTTACACCTTTCCAGTCCTGCAGGCACATGGGGATGAGGTGGCTTGACAAGGTCCCAAGTAGTTCACTCTTGATGAACACCAGAATTTCCTTCCCCTTTACACAGCTGATTCCTGCTGCATTGCCTGCAATCCTATCTTCAGCTGCTACTTGAAACACTGAGAAGGAGTCGCAGTGGGACTCGTGTTTTTCCGTTAGGTCCTGGTGTCTCATGTTTGCTGGGTTTGTTTCCAGCAGCTTGCATTTCTTATGTTAGGTCAGAAAGCTGGGTAATGTTGTATAGACTTCTAATTTTAAAGACTTTAAAGTTATTTTTTTTTAACGTTTGACTGACCTAGCCTGTAACACAGCAATCAGATAACTACAGGGCCAACTGCTTGTTGGGCATTGTTCTCCTCCTGACCTTAGGTCTCTTCCTCTTGAAAGCATGAAGCATGGTGTTGAATAAAAACTCTTTATATGGGTTGTAAAAGTTTCTTTCACACCTTCCCCCTCCCCCCCTCATTTTGTGCACAAATGAACTGGCTGATTTGCGTTAGAAGTGGAACCAGAGATACTGAAATACCATTATGATGGTGCTGGGACTGCTCTGTACCTAAGTGATACCATATGTTGGCCTGCTTCTAGCAGTGTTTACTGTGTGACTACATTGGCTCAGTAGGGATCTGTCTGGAAAAAGAGTCAGGGTGGAAAAGAATAGCTGAAGAGAGCCTCTCTGAGCAAATGCTGAAAGAGCTGCTAAGCGGCAATGGCAGAACCATCGTCTTTGATTACTTTGTTTCCAAACCAGCCAACCTGAAGAACTGGTTATGATCAGCAAAGGAAGAAGACTGCTCCAGGATGCACTTGGGAGATCTTTGCTCCTTGTTACTTGGTCTGTAGGCAATGATGATCATCAGTCCTGCGGATGGTGCCCAGCCAGAATGCCAAATTCCACTTTGGTGTGACATTGCATGGCAGAGGCCTGTGACCTGCAACAGGAGAGAAATTGAAAGTTGGCAAGCGGCTGCAATCTAAACCCCTTCTGTCATATTAAGAAGGCCTCACAGATTTCAATGTTTGCATTATCATGCTTTCTGTAGGACAGTCAGACCAAGTCCTTACAAATGGTCTAGAAACAAAAGGTGGCACTCCCATTGCCACCTTTGGACATGGGCTTAACAATAACTAGGCCACATTTTGGACCATTACGAAGGGGAATAAATCCCATGAAGTCACACACATGTAGAGCATGGCTGATGCCTCATTTATATCTCATAATTACTGAAATGGTAAAATTTCTAACTTTAAACAGAACTTTTCTTGCACAGTTCCCTAAACATTTCTTTTCGAAGTCTGTCATTTGCTCTCATTATAAGGCTCAAAAAGTCTCAGAATCTGAAGATACTTGATCCAATCACATCAAACACATTAAATAAAGCAAAGATTTTGAAAAGGGGGATCGCAAGCAGTTGTAGAGAGGATTAGGGATTAGTGAAAGATGATTCTACCATTGTTCTCCTAACTGATAAAAGGCAGGCCTCTGTTATTTTGAATAATGTTACCACACAAGCCTCAAGCAACTTAACAGAAGAACCTGTGTAATCAATAAGAATTGTTTCTGGATGTCAAAAAAGTTCCTGGGAAGTTACTCCACTCCAAGTGCTTTAAAATAAGGAGCAGAATGAGTGAAGTGGTAACTCTATTTCCTCTTTTTAATTGAAAAAAAATTGCTTTTTGATAAATCCACCTCATTTTTTCTCTGAAAATTGCCATTGCCAAGCCACATCTCTTCTGTACCTGAGCTCTTTTCCAGCCCTGCCACAGGTCCATGGTGTGCTTTGATGCTACATTTCTCCTGCCTGGTCAGTAACTCACCCACTCCCAAGCCCAGAAGAGATGGAGAAAATACAAAAGCATCTCTGTGTGATCCCCCTCCCACAGCAGCTTTCCATCCAGCGCTTGTTTGTCACCTGAACTTGGTATTGGCAGATTCAGGTTTATAACAGCAAAAGCAGCCAAGCAAATTGGGTAAGATTACAAAGAACTCAGGATATCTTTACAAGGTGTACTTAGTATACCTATACTTGCTCTGAACGTCAGCACTTCTGTTAAATATCGCTGCATATTTAAGTGGAATTCTAAAGAAAAACATGCAAAAGGGAGTGGCACAATTTGTATAATGTGTAATGCAGAAGTCATGTCTTAGAGGACAAAAAGAAGGTGCCTGGTGACTCAAAATAGCCATCTGTAAATTCAAAGGGGATTTAAACATAGCATTTAAAAGCAGCTCATCTCTGCAGGGTATCTGAACAAATCTTAACACAAACCCTACTAACTTGGCCTTTCAGGAGCTCCCAAGATGATCCAACTGCTGAGTCCTAAAGCCTCTCATGGGATTGTAGTGGGATCATGTGTACAACAATCTCCAAATAGGGCAGATCCCATACGAGCTTTGACCAAATGCCTCTGCACAAGCCTCTGGGATGAATGTGCATGGTGAGGACCTGTCTATCCCTTTGAAGTGGCAGCTGTTGGTTTAGAGCTGTAGCATCATCTGCCTGGCTGGTGGGCATAGGTCTCAGGTAGGGGAGAAGGTGAAATCATCTACTCAGTGAAACAAGCAATGAAGGGCAAGAGCCACCAAAGGGCTTAGGAGGTTGTACCTTTCCATATAAGTTACCATAGCAAGTTAGACAGTGCACTGAGCGAGCTCCCATGAAGCATGCTGCATCTCCTTCCCAGCTCCATCACTTAACTATCTATGTCCTCTCATGGCTGCTCTAGACACCAAATTTCCCATTAATACTATTGTGGGGACCCAAGGCCTTGTAACATAAATTGCCTTTTGGGGAAAGTTTTTGGTCCATGCATGTGAGATGAAAAATGGCTATCTTTGGATGTGAATTATTCTCCTTTTTGCCCTTCCAAAAAGCAAGTGTGTAAGCAAACTATCTGGAGGCAAAGGCTGTGATTTTCCTTTCATTCTTCTAGCTAGAACCTCCTGTCCTTTCCCTCATGTCATTCAGGGAAAAAAAAAAAAGTGCTCTGCTTCTGGTCATTTGGCAGCTGCTCTCAAACATAAGACGTGAAGAGTGATGTGCTAGGGAAATCTGACTCCCAGTGCCACAAGGTCCTGCAAGCAAAAAAACCAGAACTGCTGAATATGTAGAGAGGAGCTAAGCAGTCATCAGTGGTCCCCTAAAACTCCAAGGAGAGCATTTGACATCCTTTAAGTGGACAGCAGGAGTAGTTGGGTGAAATTAAGAAAGGGAAGCTATAGACCTTGAAATCAGGAAGCTTTTATTAAGATAGACTTTCTAATAGCCCCCTGGAAGAAGAGCAAAAGCTATGTGACTTCAAAAATTCAGAACTGGACAAGACAAAGCCCTAGTGGATGAAACAGAGTCAATAAATGAAAGAGAGTCAGTAATCCTGCTTGGGGATGGGGTGAACTGTTGGCCTCATGTCATGTGTCTTTTCCATTCCCCACTTCTGTTATACAAAAAAACCCCATCTGACCCAATCCAGGGATTATATGAAGAATGCTCTTCAACAAAGGGAAATGCATGGCCTTTCTGCTCACCCTCCAGCAGCATTCAGGACCAGAAGAGGGGCTGGTCTGAACAGTCAGGATTACATTCCTGTCTTTGTCTAGCAAATGCTATGGTTGAGAGGAAAAATATATGCACCTTTTCATTAGAATACTTTCTCTGTGTCCTCCTGTAAGCCAGGTGTCAAATGGAGGCAGTGATGGCCATTGAAGCCATTCCTGCTTAACAGCATGTCTGAGATGTTTTTTCTTCCTCTGTCTGTGAGAGAATGGGCTAGTCCCGAGCACAGCTCAGCGATTAGGATATTAATAGTGCTATTACTCTGTGCCATCTAGTTTGCTTTAAAATTCATGGTGCAGTTATCTGAGGGTTTGTTCATAACAGGAAAGTACAGAGATGCAGGAAGACTGAGTCAGAGCAGAGCTTTGAAATGCATCAAGCAACCATTTAATTAAAGAAGGGAGCTCTAATATTGTGTTCCAAATGATTACTTATTTATACACCCCTCAAACAGTGCTATTTTTAAACCAGATTTTGAACAGAAGACTATTTGTATTTTTACATGCAGTCAGACTTAAATGGGCTGCCAGCACAGTACTACTCTAGAGGTGTAGGTAAAGAAAAATCTTCATGTCAGTCCTTCTGGTTCTTCTGCTGCCTCATGGCATCATGAATGCTAGAGATCAAAAGAAGCACCTCAACTTACACAGGCGTGCCAGCTTCTCCCCACAGTCCTCCTGCAGCAGCTCATTGCCTGATGTTCTTAGGACATGGGTTTGGAGGTGCTGGGAGGCAGATGCCTGTAAGCCTGAGGAGATGGACAGGAAGAAATGTAAATGTTCCAGGGGGCAGTTGTGCCTTCTATTGAGAAAGAAGGGGTTTGAAGTAGGGATTTCCATGGGGTGAGGTGCAGGCAGGGCTTTCATCTTACAGTGCTGAAATTAAATTGAAGGCACACCCTGTATTCAAGCGATGAGCTTCATCCTTCACTCCTCTGGTATTTGCTGAATACACTGGTGTGGAGTGTGAAGTTCAGCAAAGCATCATTTTATGCCCAGTTTTCACTTGTCTGAATAACCATGCAAGTTGCAAGGAAACAAAATGTTGTCTCCAACAGATGTTTGAAAACTTTATTTTTTCTTAGGAGTGGAGCTGAGAAAGGCCTGTGTGGGGAAAAAAAGAAAAAGAATGTTTGCTGAGTTCCCAAATAAATCTGAGCCCAGATGGAGAGAATGAAAGCCCAGTGGCTTGTTCTAGTTCCTTCCCTAACAAAGGGCTGGACCCAAGCACTGAAATCAAAGAGAGGGACTTTCATTGACATCAAAGAACTTTAAAGCAGACCCAGTGAAGGACAGTGTCAGCCAGGGACCAGCAGAAATAATAGCATGTGATGTACGTGACCAACAGCCACTAACCAACCACTCGGATTCCAGGCATTAAATACTGAAAACAGTGAACCCGCAAACAATTAATGAAAATGTGCCAAAAAAATTCAAAGAAAAATATGTAAGGAAACTGCAATGTGTTTGTGGGTATTCTGTGAGCAGAAAAATATGTTTCATTTGTGGAATATATTAGTCCCTGAGAAGTGTTCTGTCAGCTCTGTGTGCTGTCAAGTCAGCTAATCGAACTAAAGCTTCTTTTCTCTTGCCAGAGGAAGTGGGTAAGTGCAGAGACATGGATGGATACTTTTACTTTTAATATATGAATTGCCAATTATATCCTGTTTCAATAGTTCCCACCATTTAGAGGATCTTTTTTTGCTGCTATCTAAATGCTTCGGTCTATTCTCTCACAAATGCTGACAAGCTTTGGTCTGGTGTTTATCCATATCAGACACTGCAAAGCTCATCCAGTCTCTTATCTCCTTCTGATTAGATTACCCTGCTGCAAGGCGACGCTTGTTGGGCTGCTTCCTCTGTCAGGGAATGCCACCACTGTGAGACCATCCTGTGCAGGAGGAAATCCAGTGCATCTCGCCTTTTGCTGGCTATAAACAAAAAAGACTACCTAAAAATGGGAATATCTACAACTGGGATCCAGACTGATTAGGAAATGGGGTAATACCAAAACCAGGAATATCTCTAGTGTGGTGAGCAATAGCTGTGTGGAGATACCACAGCAAAGGAAGGAGAGTCAGGCTCAGATCTTTGACTCACGTTTGGTCCTCTCTGGATAAACGTGTTAGGGATGCTTGGGGACTGGTTTGTGCCTCATTTATGGGTCTCAGAGAATCAAAAGGACCCATTTAACTCTTCCCTAGGAGGATCTGCACTTGGTGACAAGGAGTGGAGGTGGGATTGTCCATGCCTGCAACACAGGGTGGTGGCTTCTGATGGTGGTTGAAAAGAGTCTCTCAGGAGCAGTGTGGGTACTTATGGTTATTGGCACACAGGCAGGCACGTCTCCAGTAAACCATGCAGAATCCAAGGAAAAGGAACGGAGTGGTTTTGGGGTGCAAAATAAACTCTGGG
This sequence comes from Megaceryle torquata, assembly GCA_024611175.1. Lineage (NCBI taxonomy): Eukaryota > Metazoa > Chordata > Aves > Coraciiformes > Cerylidae > Megaceryle > Megaceryle torquata. The sequence continues at coordinate 2,334 of JANIJG010003198.1, read as the reverse complement.
AGAGAGTCACAGAGGTTTTTTCAGATAAGGGATCAGACCCTTAGAGACAAGGAGCATTGAGATAAACAGGACTCTACAATAAACTTCTCATTTACCTGTGCATGTTGGCAACCGCCACAGCTGCAGGTTTGGGGTATGAAAGTTACAAGTGTGTTGATTAAAACCTGGATTTTAGTTTGGCTTCTAAGGTGGGACAGAAACAAGACCCACACTGCTCCTGGGGCTGTCCCATGGCTGACCAAGCTGACAAAAGCTCTCCCTCTCCTTGCAGGCAGGTGGTTACAAATATGGGCGGTCATAAATGCTCTCAGATGCTAACCAATTCTCAATCCCAAGCAGCAAGTGCTTCTTTCTATCCAAGCATCACAAAGTGCTCTCCAAACCTTCACAGACACACTCTCAGAAAGAACACTGAAACATGCTGGATGACCTCTTCAAGGTCACACACAAAACCAGCACAGCATAGACTGCAAGCTGCTTAAATCCCCAAAGATAACACATCTCCTTGCTTCCCCAGTGAGTCCCTGTCACTGAGCGTCAGTCTTTGGCCCTCTTTGCCTTTCAGCTGTTCAACTGACTGCTGCTGCTCTCTGCATGTTTGAAATCCTGTTTGATATGGTTCTCTTGCTGCTGGTGTTATTTATAACTGCTCTTACTTTTGGCCGGACTGGAGGGGGTTTTTTAAGCATGTTCAGCCTATGATTTTGCTTCAAGTGCTGTAAGCATCTTTTCTGCAGCAGGTGCTGGTCAAAGTTAATTGTTTGTCTTGAAATTACACTCTCATCTAGTGATTTTCAGGTCCATCAGTTGTTCCATTAGGGCCGTCACTTCCTATATCCTTTCAGCAAGCACCACATTAAATTTACTTCTCTCATATCCAGTGTTTCTTTACTATTTGCTCCCCATAAAACAAACTATTTTCCGGTTGTCAAGACTTGCAGGCCAATGCCTCCCTCGTTTTTGTCAGTCACAGACAAAAAGCTACTGAGTGTGGCTCTGGGGCTCATTAAAGTTCATAGCATCACTTGTTTAAATGTGTTTTTTTTAAGTTACCATGTCAAATGTGCTTAGTGTGCTGTGTTGGCTTGCTACAGTGGTGGGCGTCTGTAAGCACTGACATGCTTCTGCTGACGTCAGGCAGGAAAGTGCCTGGAGGGGCCCCTAGAAGGATATCCCTTGGCTTGACTGCATTGTTGAGGGCTTTCATATCTCCGTCAAGCCTGAGGATGGCTTCTGCACTGCAAGGCAAGCACCTCTTTCCTACCTCTCTGGAGTATCCATGGGGAAATGGGAGGAGAGCAGCCAATATGCACTGTGACCCCACCAAGGACCTTTCTGTACAAGGCAGAACTGCTGAAGCAAACACCTGGCCTGAGATCTTGACTTGGCAATGTTACAGGAGCAGATTTACTGGTGGGGATTAAGTGGGCCTTTGCCATTCCTCTCCATTAACACCATCCAGCACATGGGTGGTGTCACAAGATGACACGGGAGGATCTGCAGCTGCCCCCTTTGCAGCTGTATCCAGCTTTAACATACTGCTCATGTACTTCCCCAGAAGCCATGCTGGACACTCAGTCATTAATTCAAGTTTTTTAGTCCAGTCTGACTGAGGATGGTGTAAACACACGTAGAAAAAAAAAATGCATATTGTCTCAAAACAGCTATAAAAGTGACAAAAGCTGGGTTAGTATGGGTTCCCACTTTTAAGCTAATGCATTGAATGATGTTGTCTCAGCTCCGGTGCAGTGGGAAATGCTTTTGCTATTGCATTGGCAACAAGATCTCCTTCACACACTTGCTTCCAGCTCCTGGGAATTATTCAAGCTATCCTTCAAAAGCACATGATAGTAGATTTGGTGATCTCCAAGTCTTGGCTTTGCTCTGCTCTGGTATTTGCACTATAGGCAAGACAAAGGCAATGGGGAAAAGTGGAATATTTTTACATGATTATACAAATTAGAATCAGACTGTATTAGTCTAACTGAGCTAGAGTTAATTTTACCCATAGTAGCCCTCCCAGTGCTGTGCTTTACATGAAGAGCTGGAAAGGTGCTGATAACACACCCATGATGTGGCTGCTGCTGGGCAGGGCTCACACAACAAGAAGGATGTTTTTTCAACATTCCCCCTGCAGTGGGATGGGGTGGACAAGATCTTGGGACAGGACACAACTGGGACAGCTGACCCAAACTGACCAGAGGGATATTCCATACTGTATGATGTCAGCTGAACTATAGAAGCTAGCAAAAAGGCGGCGGGGGGGCCACGTGTATTTCAGTGCAGCTCATCTGAATGGAAATGCTGCCTTCCAGACAGGGTTTCTTTTGCAGG
>JANIJG010003197.1:7592-19913 GCA_024611175.1 Megaceryle torquata | reverse complement strand
TGGTGGCTGCCCCATCCCTGGCCCCATCCCAGGGGAGGTTGGCTGGGGCTCTGAGCACCCTGCTCTGGGTGCAGATGTCCCTGCTCCCTGCAGGGGGGTTGGACCAGGTGAGCTTGAAAGGTCCCTTCCCACACAAACCAGTCTATGGTTCTATGATTCTATTCCTGGTCCCCAACCTCCTTTTTTCCTTGCAGAGACCGACACGACAGAGCTCAACATATACAAGAAGCCTCCGATCTACAGGCAGAAAGGTGAGCAGGGGCTGTCTGTCCTGTGGCATGGGTCACCCCAGGGCACTGCCTCACCCTTCTGTGCCCCACAGACCACCATCATCCTGGCACCCACCACGGGAAGCATCTCATAGAGGACTTGATCATTGAATCCTCCAAGTTCCCGGCGGCGCAGCCCCCAGACCCCAACCAACCTGCCAAGATCGAGACCGATTATTGGCCGTGCCCCCCATCCTTGGCCGTTGTGGGTAGGTGGGGAACAGGGGTAGACAAGGGGGTTGGGCTCCACTAGGTGGTTTATCTCCCTGCAGACACCCTGCAGGGTTCTGAGGATGGATATAAAGTTCCCCTTTTCCCCCAGAGACGGAGTGGAGAAGGAGAATGGCCTCCAAGCGAGGAGAGGAGGAGGAGGAGGACCTGACGGAGGAGATGAAGAACCTGCGGGAGCTCCAGAGGCAGGAGCTAAGCAAGGTGAGGGGCAGAGCGAGTGGGTGGGCATTCTGTGAGGAGCTGGGGATGTGCTGCCACTAACCCCTTGTGTCCCCCCTGTCCCTTCACCTCTCAGGTCACCTCCAACCTTGGGAAGCTGATTCTGAAGGAGGAGATGGAGAAATCTCTCCCTATCCGGAGAAAAACCCGCTCGCTGCCAGACCGGACACCCTTCCACACATGTATGTGGGATGCTCTTCCTTCATCCCAGCCCTTCCCTTCCCCGAGAGCCCTGCCAGCTCCTGCAGCCCTGCCTGCACCTCTGCCCGCTCCCTGCCCGCACCTCTGACTGTCTCTTGCTCTCTTGCAGCTCTGCACTTGGGAAGCTACAAGAGCTCCTCACTGCCCGCCTCTGGCAGGAGCACCCTCACCCGGGTGAGTGGGCGAGTGGCTGCTACAGCCACACGGCCTCAGATGGTGTCTGGGGGTGGCACCGCACTGATGCTGTCCCCTTGTCCCCTTGCAGCTGCAGTCGGCAGAGTTCAGCTCAGCAGGCAGTGAGAAAAGCAGTCCGGGTGAGCATCAGCCCATGGGGGGGGGGCTGACCCTGCGATAGGGGGTGTGGGGATGTCACCAGGGAATGCAGAGATGTCCCCAGGGATGGGGGATGTCCCCAGGGATGGAGGATGCTGGGGCAAGCCTGGGCTCAGCAGGGGGTGGAAAACCACCTCTTGGGGCTTGTCATCACCCAGGGGGAGGATGGTGGGGAGAACACAATGTGGGGGGGTCCCTGAGACTGATCCCTGCTCCTCTCTGTTTTCCAGGCCTGCAGGTAAGCGCTCATCTGGCTGCTGGTCTGGAGCCCCAGCGAGAGGGTGACGTACGCTGGGGCGGGGGTCATGGATGCCGGGGCTGGGTCCCAGCAGGGAGAGCTGGTGGCGGGGAGGGTGGTGTGCCGGGAACCTGGAGCCTGTCACCTTGGCTTCAGTTTGGGTGGCAGAGGGTGGCCTTTTGGGGAGGTGGCTGATGTCTGGCTTTGTCCCCTCAGAACGGCCAGCGTGGGCGAATGGACAGAGGCAATTCCCTGCCCAGCATGCTGGAGCAAAAGGTGAGAAAGGCTGGGGGCTGCAGGGGCTTGGAGAGTGTTGGAGGAGGGGAGGGGGTGTGGAGAGGGTCTTACAGCCTCCCCCCACCTCTCCTTGCAGATCTACCCCTACGAAATGCTGATGGTGACGAACCGAGGCCGCGTGAAGCTACCGCCTGGCGTGGACAGGACCAGGCTGGAGGTAGGGGCTGAACTGGGGAGGGGGGCAGGATGCAGGAGGTGAGGGGCTCCTAGCCCCTCATCACACTCCTCTTCTAACCTCCCCCTCCCCACAGCGGCACCTGTCCCCCGAGGATTTCCTGCGGGTCTTCGAGATGCCCCCCGAGGAGTTCAGCAAGCTGGCCCTCTGGAAGCGCAACGAGCTGAAGAAGAAAGCCTTCCTCTTCTGAGCCCTCCTCGGCCCCGAGCTCAGTCCGTGTCGCGCCGTGTAACCGCTTTAGGGCTCTCAGCCGGTTTTTACTAGGAACCCCCCCTTTCCCTGCTCCCCCAGCCCCCCCAGCTCTGCTCCCCTGACCTCTCTCCTCCTGTGGGATAAGGGCTCGGGGGGCTCAAACCGGCCTCCACAGCCCGGTGATGGGGCTGGGGGCAGATCCTGCCCTGGAGCAGGCACGGTTCAGCCCAGAGGGGAGATGTGAGGGGGGGTTTCTGTGCTTTATGTCCCCCTCTCCCCCCCGGGCATGCTGGCAGGGGCAGTGCCTGGCTCTGCTTTTGGCCGGCCAGGAGCCTGCTGGCTCCAGCACATGGGCAATGGGGAGGTTTCCCTCCTCCTTGGGGGTCAGCTGCCTCCAGACCACGCATCAGGGTGCTCCTCTGTTCCCCAGGGTGCCCCTCTGCCCCCCACGCCTTCACCCTGACACTTGGGAAGAGCCCAGGGGCTGCCTCACTGCCAGATTGATGTGCTCCTGGAAAAAACAGGCCAGCATCCCACCTTGCCCCCTCTCCAGCCCCCCTTTTAGCACCTCCCCCCAGCCCCTCCTGTGCCAGCTGCCGCAGCGAGGACCGCCAAGGACACGTACACTGCCAAAACCTGCCTGGCACCGGGCTGGTGGAGGGCAGGGCTGGGATGCTGGTGTGGTGCAGCACTGTGGGATGGGGCAGGGGGCGGCAGGGTGGGGGTCCCGGTGGGATCCTGGGGCAGCTGTCGTGGCCACAGCAGGGGGATGAAGCTGGGCAACCATCAAAAGGAGCAGGGCAGGGCTCACTGGGCACCGTGGCTGCTGCGGTCTGGGCAGAGCTGCCTGGCACCCCACGGCCATGCGGGCAGGGCTTGGCACCGGGCAGCACCTTCCCTTCTCCCACCTCCTCCCATCCCCTCCCTGGGCACACATTTTGGGCAGGACCCCTCTGACCCTGCACTTCCCCACGCCCCCCAGCCCCCCACGCTCCCCGGTTTCTGTTTCCAGCCACTTTCCAGCCGCTAGACCTTGTTGGGATGTAAAGAATGTAATTTATCGGGAAATCACTGGCCCATACTTGCCTTTCACTGCTACTCGACAAACGACATATCTATAAATATCTATAAATATGGGTTGTTTTCTGACTGGACTACAGTGATTCACTTTCTCTGTTTTGTTAGAGTTTATTTTATTTGCTGGTGTCGGAGAACCCGCGTGAGAGTGATTTTTTGCTTACAATTAAAGGTGAAATGGCTTTATCCAGCCCGGCTCCGCTGCTTTGCTTTCCAACCCTTTCCTCCTCCTCCTCCTCCTCCCTCTCCTCTTCCCTGGCCCCGGATCCCTGCAGATGGCGATGGTGCTCCGAGGAGGATGCGGAGCCCTTCCCCGCCTCCCCCCCCGCCCCGACCGGACTGTGTTGGGGGCCCCAGGGCGTGTGCGAGCCGAGCCGGGCCAGCCCTTGTCCCGGTCCCGGTCCCGGTCCCGGTCCCGGTCCCGCCGCGATGTGAACGATCCCGCACCATGGCCCGGCAGAGAGGTAATGGGGGGTAAAGAGGTGCAAGGCTTTGGGGGAGGAGGGGGTGTAAGCCTGCAAAGGGGTGACAGAGAAGGGAGAGGGGGTGTGTGTGGGGTGTGGAGTGGGGTCTGGATGTGCCCGCGGGTGTGCAAAAAGGGGGTGTGGAAGGGAAAGGGGGTGCACGGGAAGGAGGAGAGCGTGTAAAAAGGGGAGGGGGGAGGTCTGGGGGGTGAAAAGGCGCGTGGGGCTGTGGGGAGAGAAGGGGTGCAAGGGGCAGGGAAGTGGGTGGCAGAACAGGAATGGGGGGGCCTGGGTGCCGGGGCTTCTGCCATCGCCTCCCCCAGGGCAATCTGGGGGTGCAGCAGCTGTGGGGGGAGCGTCTCCACCCTCAAGCCGTGGCCCTGAGTCTGGATGGGTCATGCTGGGGCCAGCAGCAGCTCAGGGCAGCCTCCAGCCTCCTCCTCCTCCTCTGAGTCATCCCACACTGGGCGAGAGCTGGAGAGGGGCCCTGGGGTGCCCCTGAGCTGCTGCAGCCCCCTGCACCCCACGGGGGAGCTGGGCTGAGCCCATGCACTTCTTACCCCCTGTTGCACGGGGAAAACTACACGTGGCCATGGGGCAGAGGTGCCAAACCTGGGTGCTGGCATCGCCCAGAGATCGTGCGCTCCTGCGGCATCCCCTGGGCTGCCCTCTCCTTCCTCCTCCGAGGATGAGGATGCCAGTGGGCTGGGCCATGTCCAGTGGGAGCAGAGCACTTTGCTGGGAGCTGGTTGTGTTTTTGGGGGGAGTTTTCCTCCCGCTCTGGAGACCAAGGCAGCTGTTTTTCATCTGGGCTGTCTTCCCTTGGCCCTGGCTGCAGGCAGCTGGCACAGCCCCAGGGGTGAGGGCAGCCCCTGCCCGCTCCCCACCAAGCTGTGGGCACAGCTGGGCATGGCTGGGCACGGCTCCCCTTGCCCCACTGAGGGCATCGGGGCCGGTCGGGGGGCAGCACAGGGTGGGGGACGCAGGGAGGGCCGAGAGGGTGAGTGGACAGAGATGTCATTGCCGAGGAATTCAGCCTGGGTGGAGGAGATGAGAAGGGGAGGGAGAGGATGACCCAGGCACTGGGCACAGGGGACAGTCCCCGTGTCCCCCATGCTCACACTCTGCCTGCAGGTCCCTTCAGCCAGCTCCTGCCCCAGCCCCCCCCCCACCAGTCCCCCAGGGAACTGGTCCCCCCTTCCCTTGCCCATTTTCCAGGGAAATCCAGATGTTTGGGCCCAGCTCCGGCATTGCTCAGCCTCGCTGCCCTGCCAGATGTTTCCTTTCCCCTCGGGTAGGGGTGTGTGCTCCCCAGCTGGGGACACCAGGGAGAGAGACACTGCTCCCCCCGCCCCCGGCCCAGCACCTCCACAGGGGCTTTTCATGTGTTCCCAGTAACACGTGTGGGACTGGTGGACTCCTTCCTCCCACCTGCTCTTGCCTCCTCTGGGGGCTGTTTATGTCTTTGGGGGTACAGCTCATCCCCCCCAGCCCAGAGCGATGCAGGATGCAGGGATGTGGCAGCACATGGGGATGCCAGGGTCAACTGGGACATTACAGGGTGTCACTGGGGTAGCATCATGCTTTACTGGGGTTAGTTTACTGGCAACTGGAGGTGCCCAGGGTGAGGGGCCAGGCTAGGGTTGTGTTCAGTCCTGTTCTGCCACGTGTTCCTCCAGTGCAGGAGACACCTGCATGGTCCATGAGCTGATGTTCAGGGCCAAAGGGACCCTCACCCTGTGCCCGGAGCCCTTCCAGGTCTCCCCCACCTCCTGTCTTGCCAGTCAGGGTGAGGGGGCACACAGCAGCTTCTTGTCCCTCTCCATCATCTTGGCATGGCAAGGTCGGGGGCCCTGGCTGGTGCTGAGCCCCAACCCCACTCCCTGCCCTTGGATCAGGCAGAGGGTGAATGCTCAGCATTTTCAAGCAGCCTTCATAAGCTGCTATCTGTCTTGCCTCCTCCTCCTCCTCTTCCTCCTTCTTCTCTTCCTTCTTCACTGCACGGAGGAGTAGCACATTGGGCTGCCCAGAGCAGCCCCCAGCCACAGCTCCCCTCACCCAGCTGGAAACAAACCCGCTTTGTGAGCACACACAGAGAGGAGCCTTCAGCACCGTGGGTCCCTGTCCCCCCCTCCTCATCCTCCCCCGGCACCCCAGGCCCATCAATAGAGGGATTGTGCGGAGCTGGGGCAGGTGCTGGGAGCAGGGACGTGGCCGGTGGCACGGGGCACGTAACCCCCCATGTCATCAGAGAGCCCCTGCCAGCCCTGCCCAGTGCAACGGGCACGGGATGGGCATCCCCAGTCGCACCCTCCTCAGCAGGGTGTGAGGGCACATCCCTGTCCCCTGCAGACCTGGACAAGCTGCTGTCAGACCTACGGTCCTTCCTACTCATCCTGGACCAGGAAAGCCTCAGTGCCGCGGCTCGGGCCAAGAAGAAATCAGTGGCTGATCTCCTGTCCCGGCTTCAGAGCCCCTCGTGTGAGCGGGGGTCTGAGGGTGGGCATTCGGAGTGGTGGGTGGCAGGGAAGGGGCTGGGTGCGGGGCTGTGACTGGGTGCTCCCCCCGCAGCAGAGGATGCAGAGTACATGATCATGCGCTGCCTCTCGCCTTCCCTGGGGACCCCGCAGGGACGAGCCAGCCCGGGTGAGTCGATGCCCTGACCCACGCCCCGTCTCACCATGTGCGGCTGGGGGTGACCAGCTCCTCACCAACCCAGCACATGGCTGCCAGTCCTGCTTTTTCCCCCAGGAACCGGGACGGTGGATGGAATGCGAGGGAGAGCCTGTGAGTCCCGCCCACCCAGCACCCTGAGCCTGCACAGAGGGGTAAGGGTGGGCGCCGGAGGGATTAAGGGGCTAAGGGTGTGCAGGGAGGGGGGCTTGGGCAGCAGCACTGTGGTGGGGCAGGGGATGGGAGAGGGGTACCTGGTCACCATCCCTGAACTGCAACCTCGCTCGCACAAGGGTCTGGCCAGGCCAGGAAAGTTCCTGTGCTGTGCATCAGCTCTGTCAGAGCCCACCCAGCAGCCCCCTGGGGACCCTGCGAGTTTCACCCCAGGGAGCAACACCTTCAGAGCACCCCTTCTCTCCCCAGAACAAGGTGCCAGGTGTCTCCCTGTCCCCACCCCCTGACGATTCCTATGAAGACACTGAACCCCTCGGCCCCAGCAGACACACTGGCTCAGGTGAGCACCCCACTGTACCCCCTTCCCCGGCACCCGCACGCACCCAGCACCTTGACACCATCCTGGCTCTCAGGCGATGCCAACTCTGACAGCAGCCACTACGAGTCGTATGGGGAGGATGAGGATGGGGTGATGGACCGTGCCCACTACCTCTGCCCCGACGCCGAGCCCCCCAGCCCCCCCGAGGCGCAGCTCTGCGGCTTCCTCTGGAGGAAGCGCTGGCTGGGGCAGTGGTCGAAGCAGCTCTTCATTGTCCGGGAGCATGTGCTGCTGGTGAGAGGAGGAAGAGGAAGATGGATGGAGGGTGGGAGTGGGTCCCCGAGCTCTGCCGACCCCACCATGTCTCCACAGTGTTTTAGGTGTGCCACCGACCCTCACCCGGTGCTGGAGCTGGACCTACGGGGATGCCACGTCACCTACAAGGCCAAGCGTGGCAAGAAGATGCCACACGCCCTGAAGGTGACGGGGACGGCGGGTGAGACGTTGGTCATCGGTTTCCAGAGCCGGCAGCAGGCTGAGGACTGGAGGAAGGTTTGGAGGTGTTGCAGCCTGGCAGAGCCCTGTGTGGGCAGGAGGGAGGGGTGATCAGGGAGAAACAGGGGCACAGTCTTGCTGGGATGCTCCCAGGGTGGCTGAGGATGGTGGTCTGGGGACCCCAGGGGTGCCTGGAGCCCTGTTAGAGGGGTCAGTGTGAGCCTGGGGCTGCAGCTCTCCCCCTCTCCCTGGGCAGGTGATTGAAGAGGTCAGCAGCGATGCCCCAAGCGGGCTGGCAGCCGTCAGCGTCCCACTGTCCCCCTCCTCAAGGCTCAGCAGGGTGAGCTGCTTGTCCTCCCCCCCAGGAAACCCAGGCACTGGAAAGGGGCTTCCGGGGGTGTCAGGACCACACCCCAATTCCCTGTGCAAACTTTCCCTGTTGGGTGATGCTGGGGAAAGTTGCAGGGCTGTGGGGTAGGGGTCAGAGTGCAGGGGATTTAACACCCCCTGGACTGGGGGGTCTCTGGATCTCCATTCTCAGGCTGCTGGGTCCCAGCTTGGCAAGCAGCAGGATGAGGATTGTCCCCGGCAGAGCCCTGCCCGCAGACCCCGTCCCGGAGAAGATGCTAAAGGAGGTGCTGCGCGTGGGGTGCGAGGGTGCCAGGGAGCATCCCTGCACCCCGTGCTGACGACGTGGCACCCGCAGGTTTCCTGGCGGTGCGGCTGCGGGGGCGGTGGCAGAGGCTGTGGTGCGCGGTGCGGCAGGGAGCCCTGCGCATGTTCCCCGAGCCCGGCAGCACCCAGCGCCCCGTCTGCGCCCTACGGCTGGAGGGCTGCCAGGTCTCCCCGGGGGCAGCTGCTGGCTCCCCCCAGCATCTCCGCATCCGCATCGCCCAGCGAGGTCGGGAGCTCGCCCTGCTGCAAGTGAGCAACTCTCCCCGTGGCATCTCCCTCCCCATCCCTCACCATGGGGGGACCCCCTTGGCTCAGACCCTCTGCCTCATGCCAGACCCATTCAGACGAGGAGAGGGAAGCCTGGCTGAAGACCCTGCGGGCCAGGGGAGGAGGGGAACTGGCCAGTAACAGCCACTGCACAGAGAGCCCCAAGCTGGGCGATGGCAGCAGCTGCCCTGCTGCGGGGTAAGGAGAGACTGGCCCCAGTCCTCCCACTCACTGTGGGGCCACAGGCAGTAATGGGACCCCCGTCCTGCTTGCAGCGGGCTGCTGCTGCGTCGTGTCCCGACCCCCAACGCCTACATGGATGACCCCTTCAGGCAGCTCCCGGCAGCCGAGGGTCCCCAGCACCTCTACTCCAATGTGGAGCGACTGCAGCAGCTGGTAACCTCTGCAGATGCACCTCGATCCCCCCTCCACGGGAGTCCCAGGGTGAGTGGGACAGGATCCCACCATTTGCTTGCCCACGGGGGGTTTCCTTCCGCAGCAGCAGAGCTTGGACCAAGCAGCGCAAGGGCAGCGCAAGAGACCCGTGTCCGCAGTGCCCATCGGTGCCTACAGCAACGCCCCGGGCAGCGTCCAGCCCTCGAAGGCAGGTGAGCAGGGGCTGGATGCTCCATCCAGGGGAGCAGCAGGGTCCTCCCATGTACTCCAGCCTCATGTGCTGGGATAAAGGCTGGGATGGGGGCCGTGGTGCAGCCGAGCATGGTGTTGTGCTGTGATTCCTCCACCCTCCCTCCTGAGCATCCATCCTCTGCCCTTCCTCCCCAGCATCAGCGGCAGCTCTCCAGGGCAGGGCTGCTGGCCCACAGCGGGCAAAGCTGAGCCCTGAGCTCCGGAACAAGGATATCTCCTGGTCCCAGCACACCCTGATGCTGCCTGAGAAGAAAGGGGCTCAGGATGGTCTAGATATCCTTATCGGTAGGACCTCAGGGGGCTCTGCCTCTGGGCTGGGCGGTGCCTGGCTCTTGCCCAAGCAGCTGTCAGGGTCAAGGGGTGCCCAGGCTTGGCAACATCCCCGCTGTCCTTGCAGGAAAAAGAGCTTTGCCCAAGCTGGAGGAGAAGGTGGGGCAGCTGGAGAGGGCCTGCCGCATGAAGGGCAGGCTGAAAGCCGGCTCCGAGATGAACCTGCTGGCCATCAGCAAGTCACTGAAGGGCCACATCGCCACCACCGCCAGCTCTGCTGGCTCCGAGGTGGGGGGACAGCAGGGACAGGCACCAGGGAGCGCACGAGCTGTGGGGGAGCGTGATGGGTTTGGGAAGGGCGGGCATCTCCCTCTCTCTGCTCCCTTTTTTCCGCCAGGGCTCATTCCTCACGCCGCTGTTGAAGCGCACGGTGTCGGCCAAGAGCGCCTTGAAGCCATCTCCTTGCCCGGTCATCGTGGAGAAGGGAAACGTCCTGCAGAAGAGAAAGGTACCAGCCAGGAGCTGCTTAGGGTGGGCAGAGTTAAGGTGAGGTCAGCACCACCCATGACGTCAGGGGTTCACCACCCATCTCGGCCGCTCTGCAGGAGTGGGAGATGAAGTCTGCGATGTGACAAGGACGGACCTGCCGGAGCGGGCACCTCTCAGCAGAACGTCGGGCTGCACGTGGATCGTGCAGGACCAGCCTGGCATCTGCTCTTTTTTTTTTAACCATCAATATCAACGCTACAACTACGCACATCTATTTTTATATATAGATATAGATATATAATTATATACACACATATAAACTCTCCAGCTGTGGGTTTCCACTTTCTCTGGCATGAGGGATAGGGGGTGGTGAGCACCTCTACCCCCCACCCCCTCGCAGCACCTTGGTTTGGGTGCAGATTGCCCAGTTTGCATCCTCACGAGCTACCGGCTCTGTCCCCGGTGCGGGTCCGGTTGACACGGGGCAGCGGCAGCACCCCTGGGAACACCCACTCAGGGGGGTTGGTGAAGATACACCCCTGGGAGGGGGGCACAGAGTGGTGGGGGCTCCTTGGGGGATGGAATTGCACCTTCCCTGGAGTCGGGGGGACCGGGGCTGGGCCCTGGGCTGTTTCCCAGCAGCTGTGTCCGTCTCGGCTTGGTTTGAATTGGAGAAAGAGTGGTTTTCTCTTTTTATTTTTAAGGATTAAAAACCAGTAACTCATAAAACTTGGCTTTTGCTGGGTTGTGCTGCGGGAAGAGGTGAGCTGGGGAGGGGATTGTCCTTGTCCTCGTGTACGGGAGAGGGGCTGTCCCCATCCCAATTCGAGGTCACCATGGGTCCCAGTTCAGCTGGGAGGCTGCTCTCACCCCCGTGTGAGGAGTGCAGGGGGATTGTCCCCATCCCGGTACAGAGGGGAGGGGTCCGTCCCTACCCCAGGGCTGCCCCTCCGGAGCCGGTTTAGGACCTTTCCAAGTCCCCCAACACCCCTCCAGCCTCCCTCCCTCCCCCCCCCGCAGTCCCTCCGCCCCCAAACCCATCCCCATCCCAACGCCCCCTCTTCCCAGCTCCCCAAACCCAGCCGGTTCCCTGATCGCGGAGCACGGAGCTGCCTGGGGGGGAGGTACCGGGGCCGGGGCCGCCCTCCCCCCCTCACCCCCCCTCCGCCCGACGCCGGGCGGAGCCACCGCAGCGGAGCCGGAGCCGGGACCGGAGCGCGGCGGGGCTGGGGACGGAACCGGGGCCGGGGTGGGTGCTAGGGGTGGGTGCTGGGTGGGCTCAACCATGCTGAGCCGTCTGGGTGCGTTGTTGCAGCAAGCGGTGGAGACGGTGAGCGGGGACCGGGGCGGGGGGGGGGGGCATGGCAGGATCGGGGCCGGTACCGCGACCGTGCGCCCTGACCCGGTCCTGGTGTGAGCAGCGGGAGCCCAGCGTGGACCTGCTGGAAGCTTTCACCGAGCACTGGAAAGGCATCACCGGCTACTACCTGGAGGCTACGGGTGAGTGGGGTGTGGGGAGAGGGTCCCTCTGCCCTTGGATGGGGTCCTGGTGGTATGGGAAACGGGGTCCCTGTGTCACGGGAGAGGGTCCCCGTGCCCTCAGACAGGGTCTTATGGTCTGGGAATAAAGTCCCTGTGCCCAGGGAGGGCATCCCCAGAGCAGAACCCCGTCCCCAGGGATCCCATACTGTGGGATGAGACCACATGCCCTGGGATGAGACCCCCCCCATGCCCTGGGACAGGTCCCTATGCCCTGGGATTGGACTCTATCCCCTCAGATTGGACCCTATCCCCTGGAACAGGACCATGTGTCCTAGGATGAGACCTCCATGACCTTTGATAAGACCTCCCATGTTCTGGGGCAGGACTTTGTACCTTGGGATGGGACCCCCACGCCCTGGGATGGGACCCCATGCAGTAGCAGGGCACTGTGGCAGCCTGCAGCTGACCTGGCATGCAGGGCTTTGGCATGGGACACCCTTTCCTGTACCCCAGGACAATTGACCCAGCTGAGCGCTTGGCCCTGACCCCCACTGCACACCAGCAGGACCAGCACGGGGGGTTTGAGTGATTGCAGATACTCCTGGGAGCGTCTGCAGGTTGGGGCACATCCCTCCCTGGGAACACGCTGCTCTCCGGGAGCACTAAAAGCGGGGCCTGGAGAGCTTCAGCCCTTTCCCCAGCAAGAGCTGGGCTATTCCCACTTGGTCCCCACCACCCCTGGGCTGGGCTGGAGGGTCTCTGGGGTGGGCAGTGCCGGCAGCATCCCTCAGCCCAGCGGGACAGACGGTGGGACAACGGCAGCTCCGGCCGCGGTGGGAATGGCCGGCAGCTTTGCTAGGCCACGAGCGGAAGGAGAAGCCTCAAGTGCTGCTGGGACTCCATCATCACATTGCCATCTAGCGTCGTCCCAGTTCACAGCGGTGGAGGAGGATTCTGGGCCAGCAAGGCTTGGGGTGCTGCTGGCGAGCACCCCACGTTTGCCCCTGGGCACTCCTCACCATCCCCTGCTCCCCATGCCAAGCGCAGGGACATGGAGACCTGGGGGGGACACCTGAACACCCCACCAGTCCCTGCTCCCCCTGCCAAGCCCAGGGACGTGGTGACCTGGGGGG
>JANIJG010003195.1:0-15238 GCA_024611175.1 Megaceryle torquata | reverse complement strand
CCTCCCTTTCCCCTCCTCTCCCCTCCCCTCCTCTCCCTCTCCCCTCCCCTCCTCTCCTCTCCTCTCCTCTCCTCTCCTCTCCTCTCCTCTCCTCTCCTCTCCTTCTTTCCTTTCCTTTCCTTCTTTTTTTCCTTTTCTTTTCACCTCTTTTCTCTCTTAATGTAATGATTTGCATCCTCATTTCCAGAGTCTTTTCAACAGGTGTAGGAACCTCATGGCCTAGGTCTTCAGAACCCCTTTGGAGGCTCATCTGGGTCTAAGGTGCAGCACAGGGTACCCCCCACCCCCCAGGAACTCTGCCAGCCTCAGCACCTCCCTGCACCTCACCCCTTGCTGCCCGTTGCTCTCTCCTGATGCTGCAACCCCCTGGGGATAAATGTGAGCAGAGGGATGAGGCAGCCGAGGGGGGAATTTCGCTCCCGAGGCAGAAATTAAGTTGATGTGCAGGAACCACCCGGGGCTGCCCCTTGGGTGTGAAGAGCAGCAGAGCAGTGCCCGTTCCCCCAGCCCAGGGATGCCTGGGGGTGGTCAGCAAGGCAAACTCTGATGGAAAGCCCTGGAGTCACTTAGAGGTTTGTAAAGAGCCCCATTAGATCGGCTGCTGGATGGGGGGCATGGCTCCCATCGGTCCTGCGGCTGCACCGTGCGGTTGGGTGGATGCTCCAGTGGAGAGAAAAACCAGGTTGGTTTTCTCTGGTGTAAGATTTGAAGTGTCTGAGAGACCCAGTCCTGCTGTGTGGTCTTCTGGGGCTGAGTGGTGCTGCTGATGGAGCTTTCAGCTGTAGCTCTCACCGGCTGTCTACACCCGGAGCGCAGCCTGTCCGCCTGTAGAGAGCTTGTGGCTTGCTTTGTTTATTGGCAACCGGGAGAGGTAACTTCCAAAGCAAACCTTTAGAATCCTAGAATGGTGGGGTTGGAAGGGAGCTCTGGAGATCAGCGAGTCCAGAGCAGGGTCACCCAGGGCAGCCCACACAGCAACAGAGCCAGGTGGGGTTGGGAAGGCTCCAGAGAAGGAGACTCCACAGCCTCTCTGGGCAGCCTCTTCCAGGCTCCAGCACCCTCCCAGCAAAGCAGTTCCTCCTCCTGTTGAGGTGGAACCTTCAAGGCTTGAGTTTATACCCATTGTTCCTTGTCCTATTGCTACAGAAAAGAGATCTAGATGCTTTGTAAAGCCAAAACGTGTAGCCAGAACGGGAACACCCATCTCCAGCCACCACCACTTAATTGCACAGCTCAGGCTGCCCTGCTGCAGCCTCTCGATTTCAGCCTGGGATGAGCCCTATGG
The DNA here is from genome assembly GCA_024611175.1 of Megaceryle torquata. Classification (NCBI taxonomy): domain Eukaryota; kingdom Metazoa; phylum Chordata; class Aves; order Coraciiformes; family Cerylidae; genus Megaceryle; species Megaceryle torquata. The sequence goes on along the minus strand of JANIJG010003195.1, from coordinate 13,953 downwards.
GAAGGCTGGAAACTGGGAGCAGAGCCTAAAAAATGCCACACAGGGACACTGCGTGTTCGCTCCTTGCTGCTGGGAGGGCTGTGCTCTGCTCCTCCTTCTGACCACTTGCCCCATCCTCCCCCTGTCCCCGCAGGACCTATCCCATGCTGGCACCAAGGCAACCGGTCACCTCGCTGGAGCAGCGCCTGGGGACAGCCAGGGCGGGCTGGGAGGGGCCACTGCATCCCCACAGCAGGTGTGGTTTGGGGGGGCTGTCTGGGAGCACCCCTGGGGAGGGGGGATGTTTACTGCATGCTCGCTTGCACCCATGGGGTACCCTGCACGCTGTTTCTGCTTGGGGGTCTGAGCACTACCCCGGTGGGAAGGTCAGAAGGGGAACCTCAGAAAGGCAGCTTTGCCCCCCCATGCGTGGCACGGAGAGCTGTGGGGGGTGCTCAACTGTGCCCACAGCTGCCCCGTGCCACGTGGCACCGAAAAGCTGCAACCTCCTGACACCCAACTAATGCTGTGTTATTCCACCCCCCCTGCCAGGGCAAGGGCTGCCAAGGGCCCCAGAAAAGTGCTGCTGGCAAGGGGGGTGACTCTGAAAATGAAGACAGCGATGAAAATGAGGAGGAGGAGGAGGAGGAGGAAGAGGAGGTAGATGAGAATGAGAATGGTGTCAATGGCACAAGCACCAACACGACCGAGGAGGCAAATGGACCTCACAGCAATGGCACTGTGGGGGCTGAGGAGGGCACCGGCGGGGCGGAGGAGGAAGAGGAGGAGGAAGAGGAAGAAGAAGAGGAGGAGGAAGAAGAGGAGGAGGAGGAAACCGAAGCCACCACCACTGCCAGCACCACCGGTGAAGAGGGGCTGTCCCAGGCAACCACCACGGGAGATGGGGGACCCACGGATGCCACCACAGCTGGGGAGCAGTGGGAGTACGAGGTGACAGCCGGGGGCCACGGCCGGGGCGACGAAGGCACCACCGATGGCAGCTACGTGGAGCAGGACGAGTACGCCCGTGGCGACAGCTACCGTGCCTACGAGGACGAGTACGGCTACTACAAGGGGCACGGCTACGACGTGTATGGCCAGGATTACTACTACAGCCAGTGAGCAGGTGGGAGGGCAGCTCTGGTGCTGTCCCCCCCCCACCTCAACCCACTCAGGAACGTGCCTCTGAAGGCTCCCTCGGCCACCGCGTGCCAAAGGGGGTGCCAGGCAGCTCATGCTGCACACTGGCTCCATCCCAGGCTTTTTGTTGTTTTGTTTGCTTGAGTTTGTTTGGGATTTTTCTTTGGTTTTTTTTTTTTTTTAATCTTGCAAAGTGAAATGAAATAAAGCAACCAAACGGAGCTCGTTGGTGCTGCAGGGTTTGCCACCACGCTTACCGGGGTCAGCAGGGCAGCACGGCGCTCGGAGGGCTGAGGGGCTACAGATGCACAAGGTGCTGCTCAGGATTATATCTCCTTCTTCCAGCCCAGGCACCCACGAAAGGAGGGAGGAGCAGAAAAGCTAATTAGGAAAGCTGTAGAACCCCCTCTGAAAAAGGGAAGGGTGTTTTTGCTGTGGGATTCCTGCCACGTCCGAGGATGTGAAGTTGCCATACGTGGGCGGTGATAACTTTACCCTGGGATAACTTCCACCCCTGGGTAGCGTGCCTGTCTGCACACCAGCCAGTATCCAGAAAGGTAAAGACATGAATGTTCTCCTGTGCATCACCAGCTGCAGGTGCACAGCCCTGTAAGGAGCTTTGCTTCCGCATCCCTGTGCCAGGCACGTGGGTCCCTCAGAGGCTGAGCACCTCGGACGCCTGTTTCAGGCATGGGTGCTGCAGCCCAAAATGGTCCGTGTCTCTCCCACTGTGCAGCCTGCTCCCCAGAGCAAGGTGGGGCTGTCACGGTGACAGCAGAGCAGCCGGTCACCTCCTGCGTCAGGGGTGAGGGTGCTCTGCTCACGGTCCCCGGGATTTCTGCTCAGATTCACCTCCCCATGGGATCGTGGCCCTGGACAACTGGGGACCAGAATCAGGGATGGGGTTCCAGGCAAGCGTCCCCTGTTTAGTTTTCCTAAATGGAAGAGGGCATCCTAAATGGATGATGAGGGCAATGCCCCTCACCTATGGGCTATGACAGGTCCCATGCTGCTCATGCACTCCTGGAAAGGAAACCTGCATTCAGCTCCCAGTATGGGTCCAACTGCAAAACCAGTTCCCATTCTCACAGCAAAGTGCTGCTGGCCACTGTACAAAACCACCTCCGTGTGCCAAACCGGGCTGCAGCTGCCAAGGGTGGCAGGGGGTGCTGCCCACAGGGTGGCCACCCTTGGGGCCAAATCCCTACAGCAGCGCTGGGCAACCCGGCACGTGCTCCTGGCCAGCGAGGGATGACATGAGAGCCTCATCATCCACATCCCCAGGAGGTGCCCAAAGACGTCAAGGAACCAGCACAGACAAAGGGCCCTGGTGCTGCCAGGGGCTGGGTATCACTCCCAGGGGGTGCCCAGCCCAGTCTCATGTGCGTCAGCCCTCCTGGGCACCTGGACAAAGCTCTGTCTCCCAGAGCCACCGGCCAGCTGCTCTGGTGCCTGCAGGGCAGCATCTGACCATGGCTCCTGCCTGGAGAGAAAAGGCAAATTTCCTTCTGGCTCCGAGATGTGGTCCCACCAAAGGATGGGTGCTGATGGTTTAAGCATTTCTGGCATTAAAGCAGCGGTCGTGCTCGCTCCCGGGGTTCAGCTCGAGGCAATCAATGGGATGGGAGCTGCTGTCACCATCAGGGCAGAGCGTGGATGAGCTGGGCTGGCCGCAGCAGGGAGAACCCCACCTTGGCACATATGTAGGCGACCAGCAATGCCACCAAAGCTAGATGGGAGCAGGAGGAGGGTGTGTACGTTCATGCACATCCTCCTAGCACCTCCTGACAGCAAAGGTGGGCTCGAAGGGACCTATGCAAGCAGTGCATGAAAAAAAGATCCTTCCCTCTCCACCCTCCTGTCCCTTTTCTTCTCACTCTTCTGTTTTGCACTTGCACCAGGCTGAGCTCAGAGAGATGGAGGCTGAAGCCCACGAAGCAGTCGTTGGAGGCTACAGCATGGTGGCAGCTCCCAGCTCAGCCCCGCAGTGCCAGGGGTGGCTGGGACTGGGCCGGACTCGGCGTCCAGCCCTTCCCTTTCTGCAGCTCTGCTGGCTTTCCCATGTCGGTCCCAGTGTCACGGACACTGTCACGTGTCACGCTGTCACCTGCTGCACCCCCCCCTTATCAATAACTGGGCTGGATGCGTGCCAGGCTGAGATCTGCACTAATCATCGAGTAATTTCACCTTCAGAACAGATATTTATAAACTGTGCTTTCTGTTTATCCAGCCAGGTGGAACATTTGATAGCTCTCTTCCACCACAAACACATTTTTAGCTGTAAATTACTCCCCCTGGTTATCTGCGGGCACTGCCAGCCCTGACAAATGGCCCTGGGCAGGAGCTGATTGGCTCCAGGCACCCGGGGTCAACTTTAAATTTCAGCAAAGTGGGCGCAGCCTCCACGTTCTGCTGCTGGGACCCGTCTCCAACAGCAACAGGTAACCTTCTTACCTACTTTGCCTGTCCTGTCTCTCTTTGCCCTCCCTGAGCAGGGCATCTCCTGCTTCCACTCCGGGCAAGCTGCTGCAGGGAGCCGGGCTGAGCCTCGGTAGCTCCGTGGCACGCTCGCTCCAGCCAAGGTTGCCCTGGGCTGCTGAGCCCCCCTGCTTCGTGAAGGTCCTGCTGGGGTGTTCGGCAGCAGCACTTTGCGTGGCTGGAAATAGTCTCTGGGCTGGACCTGCCAGCCCAAGCCAGGGTGGATGGGTGACGTGAGAATTCCCAGCCAGCAGAGCTGTTGTCTCCCACCTTTAATCAGCGGTGTTGGGAACAGCCTGGGAGTCTCTTAACTCGGACTTAGGGCTCAGCTGGCAGAGCTTGTGGTGGCCCCTCACTGCAAATCTGCTCCTCTGACAGAGAGAGTTAAGGAGCTGCCTGAGCATCTCTCCTACGAGGAAAGGCTGGGGCTGTTTAGGCTGGAGAAGAGAAGCCTGAGAAGGGATCTGAGGAATGCCCATAAATATCTGAGGGGGGGGTGTTGAGTGGAAGGGGCCAGGCTCTTTTCAGTGGTGCCCTGGGATAGGACAAGGAACAATGAGTATTATCTGGAACAGTTGAAGTTCCACCTCAACTTGAGGAGAAACTTCTTTGCTGTGAGGGTGCTGGAGCCTGGAAGAGGCTCCCCAGAGAGGCTGTGGAGTCTCCTTCTCTGGAGCCTTTCCAGCCCCACCTGGATCTGTTGCTGTGTGGGCTGCCCTGGGTGACCCTGCTCTGGACTCGATCATCTCCAGAGCTCCCTTCCAGCCCCCACCATCCCGTGACTCGATGAATTTATGATCTAGTTTCAGAGCACCCCCCAGGTGCTGCTGGCCATGCACGTATCCTGGCCTCGCCACCACACGCACGTGGCGAGAGCGTTGCCTTTGCTGCGAGGAGCACAGGGAGGCGGAGAGATGACGAAGGCCACTGCAAAGGCTGGGGAACCCCCCCCCTGCCTTGGGGGCTTTGGGACAGCAGGAGATTTTGGGTTGCTGCTGACCGGGACTGTTGGGACCCACAAGTCCCCAGCAGACAAACTCCAGTGACACTTTGCTTTGTGCCCCCAGGAGCTTGCCCAAGATGCAAACACCCCTCGTGTGCCTGTGCCTGTGCCTGTGCCTGCTCGGCACGACCCTCTCCATCCCCGTGAGTATGGCTCTCCCCATCTCCCCAGCGTGCTGCTGAAGGCGTGGGGTGTCCCACCCAGTGCACCCCAGCACGCTTTCAGCAGCAGGAAAACAGGAGCTGCACCTGTACATGGCACCCCAGGGGGGTGGGAAGGGGGGGTTGAGGAGCTGCTGCAGAGGTGAACCCAGCAGGAAAATTCATATTAGTGCTGAGGTGTCTGAGGACGTCTCTCCAATTTAGGAGCTGGGGCACTGTGCAAGGGCTGGTCTGGGGCACTGCAGCTCTTCCCTTGGATTTCTGGGGCTTTGGGATCTTCCCAGAGCTTTTGGCCTGGGAACAGCCCGAGTGGAGCCACGGGAAGGGAAGTGCAGGAAGGATGCTCGACCTTACCCGCGTGGGGAACAGGGGGTGGGGGGCTGCCTGCCATTATATCCCAGCTCAAACAGTTCTACCTATTCCAGATAGGACTGAAACAGAGGCAAACTGAGCTAAGTGAAATAGCAGCCGGTTTTGTCCTGTGTGACGTGCCCGACACACTAAATACACAGCTAGAGTGACAGTCTCCCAGTCAAGGCTTGTTTTTTCCAGCAGGGTAGGGAAGGGAACCATGTCTTCCCTGAGGGGATGGTGTCCTCCAGCCCCCAGGGCAAGTTTGCACAACTGGGGTGATAAATCAGGCAGATTTGCTTTCCAGATAGGGACACAGAGCAGAGCTGCAGGGCTCTGATTACAGGGCTGCGATCCAAACTTTGGCATTGTTCACAAACAATGGAATAACCTGGGAATATTTAATACTCTGGGGCAAGTTTCTGCCCCTTTCAGCTGGGTTTGGGGTGTTTCAGTGGCTGATTTTGCTGCGACTGGAGTTGGTCTCCCCTCCGTGAGGGGTTGTCCCCCTCTGGCACATAGGGAATGCCCCTAAGTGGCGTGGTGGGGCTCACAGGAGGCTCCCACCTCCAGGTCCTCCATCCCTGGGGGGATGGCAGTGGCCAATATATCCCAAAAGATGCCGGGATAATCAGGGGAAGCTAAAACCTGGCAATCCCATTAAAGACCCCTGGCTGCGAGGGCACAGGCTCTGCTGCTCAGTTGCCCAGTAAACCCTGGGAATTACCACCAGGTAACTGGCTCCGGGTTCCCATCGCTGTCAGCTCCCAGCTGCAAACTGGAGTGCTGTGGTGTGAGCACTGGTGCCACGTGGTAAAACTCTGCAATAAACCCACTCTGCAGCAGAGTCCAGTAAAAGGGTATTTGCAGAGCAACGAGACCCTCTTAAAAGCTGCAGAATTTGCAGTGCTTTGCAGACCCTGGAAATGAGCTCTTGACCTTTCCTGCTATTGCTGGCGTTAAGCCCACGCCAGGAGCAGTGCCTGGGGAATTTGCTGGCTTATCAACAGTTTTCCTCCCCTTGCCTGGATGCTGTGTCACACCCGGCATGCTGGGGGCAGCCTTTGATGCCTCTGCTGTCACTTGTGTTTTGCTGCCTGCAGGTGCCACCGCCGCTGCCCGGGAGAGCTGCTGGCAACTGTGTGGGACAGCACCGGGTACGTGTCCCCACCTCCCCCCATCCAGATCCTGCACCAGGAAAAGGCATTTCTGGAGGGCAGCCCCAGGGAGCTGGGAGCTGTGGAAGAGGAGACAGGTGGTCCCCTCCCATCTGAGCAGCCCTTATCAAGAGCAGGGGAGGGGAAAGGTGTGATGGGTTCAGGGGAGGGAGCACTGGCTGTTCCTCTGCTCCTGCCCCAGAGCCTGGTGTACCCACGGGTGAGGTTGTAAAAATCCCAAACCCAGCTGAGAGGGGTTGGGGGTTTTTTTCAGTGTATTGCTGTAAAATGCATGGGTAGCAAAATCCAGATGAGGTGTGTGGAAGAAAATGTCTGGTTTTGCTCGTTGGGAATCAGCTGCTGCCCTTCCAGCACTTTGGTTGCCGTCAGTCCCATCACTCATGTCTGGTGGGGCCATCAATCAGGTGGGGCCATCAATCAGGTGGGGCCATCAATCAGGTTGTTCTTTCAAGCCATAAGCTAGCTTGCAAAAGAACCCCCAACCGACCCACAGCTCCTGAAAGAGAGCAAAGGTAGAAAATGAGCCAAGGCCTGGAGCCCAGGAGACGAGCACACCCAGCCTGCCCATGCTGGCAGCCGTGAAGGGGTGGGAGCTGCTGCCCAGCTCTGAGTCCCCAGTGGGTACTGGCGGGGCCCTGCTGTGGTGCCAGGCACAACAAGGGAAGCTCCTCCCATCACAACTGATAAGAAAATGATGGGGTTTGCTTCTTTTCTTCCCTGCCAGATACTGCTGAAAGGCTGCAATGCCAAGCATGGCTTCTACGTTTTCAAATACGTCTACTCATTTTCGACACGGAGGAACCAGACGCAGGTAAAGTTGAGGAGGTGGCCAAGGTGGCCCGGCAGGGTCCCGGCTTGGCTGTGGCATCCCACGCAGCCAGCAGGCACCAGGGCTGACTCTGACCTCTCCCTTCTGCATCCTGCACAGAAGGAAGAAGCCAACAGCCAGAGCACCATCCCTGGCCACCGGCTGGGTGAGGACAGTGCCAGGTGGGGACCGACAGAGGACAAGGCGTCCCCAGAGCGAGGTGACAATGGCAGTAGAGAGGCGAAGGAGAATGAGACGGGCCTCAGGCACGAAAACCGCAGCGCCCAAGATGTTGGTGGGGATGCTCACAGCCCCCATCTGGGCAGCGGCCCCCAAGGACGCAGTGGTGTCGGCGTCACAGGTCCCACCCCGGCCAGCTCGGAGGGCAGCGGTGACGTGGATTTGGTGGTTGAAGTGAATGGTGGTGTTGCCACTCTTCCCCAGGAGGGACGTGCCAGCGAGGCCGTGGCAGGGAACAGGTCCGGTGTCGGGAGTGAGGACGGGGACGATGGTGCCCCTGCGGGGCTTCCGCTGGAGACGGCCGTGACAACAGGGAGGGAGAGAGCCCACGCTGCTGGTGGGGCTGGGGAGGAAGGCAGCGGTGAGGCCACTGTCTCTGGCCAAGGGCAGGAGAGTGTCATGCGAGGCACGTGGACCGGAGGTGCCAATCTCGCCTCCATCAGCGAGAAAACAGAGAACATCCAAGTTGATGCCAAAGGTGTGGATGAATACGCTTACATCCCCGACTCGGGCAGCGTCACTGTCACCCGCGGGAAGGTGGGCAGCACCAGCTTCACCCACATCTCTCCAGACAAGGACGATGAGGTCAACATCTTCATTGGGAGGGCCAACATCCATGTGGGGGAGCAAGAAACCACCCAGACCAGTGCCAGTATTGGCACTGAGGATGATGGCATCCCCACTTCAGGAACCAGCAGACCCCTGCCCAGGCTGGGCGGCACTGCAGCACGCGATGGCGATGACAATGATGGCATCCCTGTCCGCAGGCAGCCTGAGGGCACAGCCACCACAGCCACCCTCAGCCACAGGGACAGCATCACCAGTGGCCATGGGGACAGCATCACCAGCAGCCATGAGGACAGCGTCACCCTCAGCCATGGGGACAGCGTCAGCAGGGGCCATGGGGACAGCATCCCCAGCAGCCATGGGGACAGCGTCAGCAGGGGCCATGATGACAGCATCACTAACAGCCATGGGGACAGCATCAGCAGGGGCCATGGGGACAGCATCCCCAACAGCCATGGGGACAGCGTCACCAGCAGCCATGAGGACAGCATCCCCAGCAGCCCTGGGGATGACCATTCCACAGGAGAAGGTGAGGATGGAGCCACCACCGCTGGTGATGGAGAAGGACCTGTGGCCCCCAGCCCCTGGAGTGTTGCTGGTGGTGACATTACCGTCCCGGTGGAGCCCGGCAGCCGCGGGAAGGGTGACGATGAGGTGCGAGGCGAGGGGCAGAGGCTGGAGGGGAAGCTGGACCGCCTGGCTGCCACCACCCCCCGCCGGGGGCGTGACGAGGAGGTCGCTGCCACCTTCCCAGCCAAGGGGGCCAGCATCCGCCTGGGCACCGCCGTAGCCTCCCCCGGGGCGGGCAAGGGGGACGGCAGCACCTCCCTGCGCCCGGCCGGCACGGCGGGGAGCGGGGAAGCGAGACCGGCCGCCCCCCAGCCCCGCGGGGAGGGACGGCCCGGGGCGGGGGCGAGGCTCGGGCCGGGGGGAGCGGGGCCGGACGAGACGCCCCGGGTGGACAACGCGCTCCCCACGCGCGGCAAAGCCGGCGGCTGGGCGGCCAGCGGCGCCCGGGCGAGGGCCGGCGGCCGTGGCGGGGGTGCCGGCGGCGGGGCGGTAGCCCCCGGGGCGGGGGGCAGCCCCCTTCCGCAGGCGGGGCGAAGCGGGGCCAGAGGCCAGCAGCGGGGGCGAGGCGGCGAGGTCAAGGGGGCGGCGGCGGGGGCCGGGGGCGGCCGCCCCCTCGGGCGCTATGGGGGGAGGGCGGGGGCCGGGGCGGCGGGGCCGTTTGCGGCTCTGGGTCGCAGCAGGCGGGTGGATCAGGTGAGACGCGCCGACGAGCTCCACATCCGCGAACGGGCCTTTTACAGCCTCGGCGGGGCAGGGGGTGGCCCCCGACGCCCCTACCCCGGCACCGGCGGCGGGAGTGCCGACAGCAGCCAGTCCTCGGAGGGGGAGCGGGGCAGCCGCAGCGACAGCCGGCAAGCGGGGCTGCGGACCTCGGCTTGGGGAGCCCCAGGGCATCCCCGCGGCCACTGGAGCCAGGGGACCCTCTGAGGGGCTACCGGTACCCACCCTGGCAGGCTCCAGCGGTGGAGCTGGGGGAGGGGGGAGCGTGTCCCGCGCGTCGTCTCCCCCCCCCCCCCCTTCAGCATCCAGCCCGCTGGCACTGCTCTTGCCTGGGTGAGGGGCACCCTGCACGTTGCTGGGGGTTGCACGGTGCTTGGCAGCCCAGGAGACAAAAATCACTGTTTCACGCCATCCTGCTGTTAATTTGAGGGGAGGGGGGGGTATAGGAGGGGGCGGGGGTGCTGCGTCCGGGCGCGGGTTTGCTGTGCTAAGCAGCCACGTAACAGCCATCGTGTCACACGGCGTGGGGTAGCCCTGTCCGTGCACCGATGGCAAGCGAGTAAAGGAGCGGTGAGAAAACAGCCTCTGTCCTCGCCGTTCCACTTCCAGTCTAATGGAGAAATAAAGGCATTTCTGTACCGAAGGCTCTGCCGACTGCGGTGTTTGCAGGGAGACTTCAGACAGCTGCTTTGCCACGAGCAGCACGCAGGGGGTGCGGGAGGAGGTGGTCCCTGAGCACGGAGGGATTTCTAGCCCCAGAGCATCCCTGGCCCAGCCATCGCCTCTGGGGCTGCCATTTGGCCAGCCAGTTTGCACATCCTTTCCCACGGGGTTTCGAGCCCCACCACCTCCTGACCAGGGCCACCTGCCTCTCCTAGCAGTTTGTCCTTGCTGGGGAGCCCCCACGGAGCATCCCCACCTCGGCTCGTCCATCTCCTGCAGTCAGAAATCCCCATCGCGTCCTCCGGCACACTGCTGGGGGATGTGACGCTTGCCAGACCCACCACCCTTGGCCATCCCATCCCGTCCCATCCCATCCCATCGCCATTCCCACTGCTGGCCCTCGCACGCAAGCCAGGCTGGGGCTTCGACACGTCGGAGCCGTGCCGCCGGTGCTGCCCGCAGTTAATCACTGTTTATCCCATCGCAGGTTCTTTTTCTGTCCGAGAGGCTGCTAAACTGGGCAGCACGCTGGGCTAAACGGCACGGTGGGAGCCTGGCGAGGAGAGCTGTCATTCCCAGCACTGCCGGAGGGGACTCCCCACGGGCGAGGTGCCCACGCAGGGAGAGGGGGGTGGGAGCAGCTATGATGTCAGTGATGTGCCCATGGAGAGTCTGCTCCCCTGCCCTCTGCGCGGCCAGAACTCTGTTCTTGGGGCGATTGGTGCTGGGACCAGGACGACGCTGGGTGTCTCGCTGGTGCTGTTGGTAACAGCAGTTGTCAGGGGCAGGACCCGGACTCTGCCTTGCTAGAACTCATGCTCTCCAGTGAAAAGGACCAAAAATGACTTATGCCCACTCATGCCCCACACCAGGGTATCTGGGGAGCCGTGCTGGGCAGCCTGGTGCTAGTGGTGCAGGAATGTGGAGGTTTAAGCAGCCTGGGGCAGGGTGTTGCCTGCAGCTCCCCAGGTGTGGGGCAGCATCCACAAGATCCCCCAAAGGCTCAGGACCCTCCTGTGCTGGCTGAGAGCAAAGGGGGTCACAGGGCTGCTGGCAGCCTGGGCTGGGTGGCTCGCCCCTGGAATTGCCCAGGTCTGACGGACCACAGAGATGCTCCAGGGAGCTGGGCTTGTGCCATCGCCTGGCAGATGAAAGGGGTCTCGCCGCTGGCAGGGCTGGAACCGGCAGGTTTGCAGCCTCAGAAGGAGCCCCGTCGTGGTCCTCGGATGCCTCCACCCCCTGTCCTGACCTCATCCTTCTCCGTGCCATTAAGCAACATTCATAAGCAAGGCCTGGGCACCATCTAGTGGAATAAAAAGCCTTTTGCTGGCAACGTTTTGTGCCTGTTGAATGATGCCCAGCTCTTCTTGCTGCCAGAATGGCCACTGCTGCCCTCTTGCCTCTCTGATTCCCTGAGCTCCCGGGCAAGTTCAGGTATAAAACTGGCTAGTTCCAGTATCGCTGGCATACATTTCTAAACCAGCACCAGCTCGCTGCACAGCAGCCGCTGTTCAAACACCTGGAGTTTGCGTGCAGCGACTCTGGCTGGGGCATACAGCATTTGGGGACGCTCACCACAAGCCCCCTTCTCACCACCACTGAGGTGCCTGGCTCTGCTCTTCCAAAACTCGCTTGCCAAACAGCACAAGCAGCCACCGGACGGACAAACAGTGACTTTCCCAAGGCAAGAGTTTCCCCGGAGCAACGGGAGCTGCTTTTTCCTTGCAGTGAAGGTTGGGCTGATGAGCGCTGCTGGGCTGGGAACTTGCAAGGCTCCACTGCAAGCTTATGGTTGGGCTAGAGGTGGCCACCGGGTCTGGAAGATGTTCCTCTCTGGCTCTTTGGCTTTGCTGAGCTGAGTATTTTGAGGGGAACATTTAATTTAGACCTTTAATATATATATACATTTCTTTCCTGTTCCCACACATGGGTTTTGGGTTTTATTTTTAACTGAAGGGCAGCAGTGATTTACCAACAGCCACTTCCTCGTGTGGGGCTGGCAGAGGCTGTTGCTGAAGTGCTTTAGGGTCTCCCATCCCACCCCTGTAAGCGAACCCAAGTGAAGAACGTGATGCTGCACTTACTGTGGGTAGAGAAGAAAGAAAAGGTCCCTGGAAACCCCAGCTTTGCGTACAAATGCTAACTGGGGGGATGTGGCCAGGAGAGGCAGGCGGTTGTTTATGCAGGTAAATGTCAAACATCTGCTTTCGTGGGCTATCAGTGCTTTCTAGAGACTAAAAGCCCTTGGGCGTGAGGTTGCAGGGGGTTTTCTGCAGCAGCTGCAGCAGGGGAAACCCCTCAGATTTTGCAGGAGAGGATTTCTGTTAACGCTGCTTTTGCACGTGGACCAACCCTGGAAAAGAAGGTGCTGGGAGAAGAGGGGTCAGCTCCCCCCTGAGTCAAGTGAGCCAGATGAGGGGAGGGTGAATCATGATCCCTAAAGTGTCAGGACCTTTCCCCAAAGCACAGACAGCTGCAAAAGGGATGAAAATGGGAGCAGCATCCTCATTAGGTACCCTGCTGGGCCCAGCCTTTGGGTATTTAGCCCCTTGGTGAAGGCTCCTCCCTCTTTCCAGGAGGGCAGCAGTTTGCTGAGACCTGCTCCTTTGCAAACCCAGCCCTGCCTGGGGAGCTGCAGGTGCCAAGACCACAGGAGCAGCATCATTTTCCCCAAACCGGCTCCGTTGCTCACTAAGTAACTTCCAACCACGTGTACAAGGTAGAGCTGTTTTCTTTATTCTCAGCAGTGGGTGCTGGGTCAAAACCAGCACACCCAACAGCTGCAAACATCAGTTATTTGTACACAAAAATCTCAATCGTTTTTCTCTTTCTACTACTTATTTATTGTCATTCAACTGTGAATGATGAGGGGATACCCTCCCTTGCTGTGCAGCGTCTGGCGGGTGGTCTCTGTTTTCTCAGCCACTTATTTCCTCGTTTTGAGGAGGTGGTACAAGCGGGGTCGGTGGTCTGTGAGGTGGTGGCTGTGATCTCTCCACAGATGGAGTTTTTCTCCTTCTGTTTCACTTAGTTTTGGCAATCTTCAACAATTCTTCATGGCCGGTTAGTTGGCCAACTCGTTACTCTTTCTATAGCCTTTGTTCTAGACAAAGCTGTTCTATTATTAATTATCAGATCCTGTTTCTGATTAAAATAGATGATGCTAAGCAAGTTAGTAGGTATGGAATTGCAAAAGCCAAGACAGGCTTTTTCCTATGCTCAGTTTAGCTTAAAATATGCAAATAGCCATCTCTTCCCATATGCAAATAACCTTCTCTTCCAATGACAGTTAAATGACCTCCTGGGGGGAAAGAAAAGTGCTTTTTTTCCCTAATAAGGCAGATGGGGAGGGCAGAAAAATTCAGCTTTTGTGGAAGTGTAAAAAGCTAGCACAGGCTTTGATGTGCAGCTCCAGGTACTGACACGGGTATGAGCTGGAACACAGGGGGTTCCATGGAAACAGGAGGAGAAACTTTCACAGGGAGGGGGTCAGAGCCTGGGAGAGGCTGCCCAGAGAGGCTGTGGAGTCTCCTTCTCTGGAGCCTTCCCAACCCCACCTGGATTGGTTCCTCTGTGACCTGATCTGGGTGATCCTGCTCTGGCAGGGGGGTTGGACTCGCTGATCTTTTGGGGACCCTTCCAACCCCTACCATTCTGTGATGAATTTCTGCTGCCTTTAGGGAAAATTCTCCTTTTGGGGGCATTTTTGCCACTGCCTTCCTCCCTTTGCTAGTGCTCACAGTCCTTGGACTGCTCAAAACCTGGAAATGCTCCTGTGGATTTTGGGGTGGTGCTGACCCAGCGCAGCTCAGCCAGTGCTGCAGCTCGTGGGTGTGGTGTGCAGGGTGGCTGTGCAAAGCTGCAGAGTCCCTGGAAAGGTGTGGTGACAACTGAGGTCCCCTGGGTGGGATGCGGGGTGTGCTCTCCGGGGGGGGAAAGACACAGCAGAGGTGCAGGAAAGCCTGCAGCAGCTGTGGCTGAGCCTTCCCATTTCATAGACTCACAGGATGGTGGGGGCTGGAAGGGAGCTCTGGAGATGATCGAGTCCAGAGCAGGGGCACCCAGGGCAGCCCACACAGCAACAGAGCCAGGTGG
>JANIJG010003194.1:0-22959 GCA_024611175.1 Megaceryle torquata | reverse complement strand
TTCTTTTCTTTTTTCTTTTCTTTTTTCTTCTTTTTTCTTTTCTTCTCTTTTCTTTTCTTCTCTTTTCTTCTCTTTTCTTCTCTTTTCTTCTCTTTTCTTCTCTTCTCTTTTCTTTTCTCTTTTCTTCTCTCTTTTCTTCTCTCTTTTTTCTTTTCTTTCTTCACCACCCCCCTCTTCCCTCTTCCCCTTTTTCTTTTTTTGGTAGCAATATCCTATACAGAAAGGAAACAAACAAATTAACCGCTTGGTCTCCAGGCTGAGGCAGCTTCACCCACACAAAGCAGCCCTTGCCCTTGATCCCAACTGCACTACATCCCTTGCACCACCCCACGGGCACAGCGGTGGTGGAGCTGATGGGGGAAGCAGGGATTTGGCAGCTGTGTGAAGCCCCACTTGCCCTGTGGCAGAGCTCAAGGTCAGGAGGGGTCTGCTTTGGTGGGGCAGCTGGGGTTCAACCCAGGGCTTGGCATCAAGGGTTGGGGATCTGCAAGGCTGGTGTGTAAACGTGTCTCTACTTCAGTCTCCTTCTCTTATGGGGTTTCTCCTCTGAACACAGAAACTACTGGGTCTTTTTTCCTACAAAGGAGCATAAGCAATGCTGAGTACATCAGAGTACTTGTGTCTGTGTCTGGTTGCAAAGCAGCTCTAAGCCTTAAGGGAGACCAGTGGGTGCCTCGTGCTCTATCTCCTCCTGCCCACCCCACAGATCAGTTTAATGGCAAGGTGTGAGGCACAAGCCTCCATCAGTGCCACCTGCATCGCTCTATCCTTCCAGGAAGGTCTCTTGCAACTGTCACCAAAGCCAGGCATGGCCACCAGGGAGAGAAGACACAATCAGAAGCCCTTGCACCCCCAGTGCTGGTCACATGTGTCACTGCAGGACAGGTTCTTGAAGGTCCATTAGCATGGTTGTTCCATAAGACACTGTAAAAGGCTTGAGTTGGGGTGCATCTGAGAGGCTGGCAAGCAAAGATGAGGCCTTGGGGAAGGCAAGACTACAGGAAAAGGATTGATTGTCCCAGACATGTGCCTCTCTGATGCAAAACACTCAATGATTCCCACTAGTGTTCTCATCCTTCCATACCCATTACCCCGTGGGGTGGGTGGCCTTTGTTGGGACGGGGTTCCAGCTAGAAGAGCTCAGTTGTGCTGGGAGATTGCAGCTGTCCCAGACACACCAAAAGCCTCACATGTGACATGGAGACATGAGAGAGAGAAGTAAATCCATGCAACTGCAGCAAGAGACCTTGGATTTTACACATTTTTCTTCTTCATCAGCTGGCAGCCATTGTCTATCTTAAAGCCTTTAGCACAGCAGAAAAAGCAACTCAGTTCTTGAGAAGGTGGGTAGAGAAGAAATGTTTGAGCCTGTATGAAGCAGTGTAGGACCCTGGACCATTTTAAGGGGAAAAATGATGCTGTGCCACTGGTGTGCTGAGCACCTAGCAAGGTGAAAACCATTTGAGCATCAAGTCTCCCTGGAACACAGTTGTGTTGACGCCAAGTATTTCAAGACACATGACCAAACTTTGGTAATTGCTGGATGACCTAAACCCAGTTCCTAATTTTGAAGCGATGTAAATCTAATATTTAACCAACAGACTGAAGTAGCATGTGTTTCTTTGGGGGCACACGGTCATACTCATAGCTTATAGTAAATAGGTAAGTCAGGCAACATAGTGGATAACAATCATGTTCAGGGGTTAGGGTATTGTTCAAGGCTGTTTTGCCAAGATAAGATTTATGACATCCATCATTGCTTCTGTCAAACCCGAGAGGCTGTGAGCGTGATAAGAAGTTGTCGTGGTTTCTCTTTGTTAAAAGGCTTTCTTGAATTTAGTAAAGAGATTTTAGCCAAGATTGATTTTGTAGTGGTGATAATTCCCTGCAAATAGGTAACATGCCCTATAGCATCCTAAATAACTGTTGCACGACTATTTTGGGGAGGTAATTCTGGGAGTTATTTATCTCTTTTTGTCTATTACCTATCTTTTTATCTATTTAAAACTATTTTATCCAAAACCAGCACTTGGTCAAGACAGGCAGCTATTTCCACTGCTGTAGTTCAGCTGAGTTTGATGAGAGCCACGACTTCCCAAGAGTCACTTTAAGGCTTGTGGTCAACAGCCTAATGGGGATTTACTAAATTACCACTTGTTAGCAGAGCTGCATCAGGTTACCATAAACAGAGTAATTTAGCCCAAACCTCCCTGTCTAAAAGCTTTACACCTCACTGGGGCTCTGCATCACTCTGGGCCTCCCCATCCTCTCCAGGATGGAAGCAAAAGAGCAAATCTCTCTCTGAAGAGTTCAGATCACGTGGGAAAACCGCACAGAGCATGGAGGGATCTTGGAGTACAAATGTGCGGCGCCTCTTCAAAGCTCCAGCACAGAAGCTGTTTACACTGTAAATAAACAGACACAAGTAGTGGGTGCAATCCTTTTCTTAACACTTCACTCCTCTACAGAAAAAAAGGCAGCTTCAGAAGGTGCTGTGCCCAAGCACAATGGCAGCAAAATCCTCCTTTTTTATTTTTGGGGTTTTTTTTGGTAGGGGTGAAAGGGGTCCTCCGAAATAAACCGAGCAAAAATGGGCCGAGGAGGCTGGAGACAGTGACATAGCTAGCCCTCATTTCAAACAACAGATTTTCAGAAGAGGCACTTGAAGGTGATGGTGGATTCTTTCTGGCCATCCTGTGCCCAGGCATGTCCAGCATGGTCAGTGTTGAGAAGCACTGGGAAACAGGGGCAATTTGGGGCCAGTTGGCACCATCCATCCCTCCAAAAGCACTGGTTTCCAGGAGGGGAAAAGCAAACTTGAGATGAGCAACAAGTGAATCATTTACTCCTGTCTGATTATTAAAAGAAAATCCAGACTGGGATGACAGGTTTAGTGAGTTACTGCTGCAGGTACCAGGTAGCAGCTCCCTCTCATGGGTACAGGTTTTATCCAGGCTGCCGAGGGGTCCTGCATGAAGGACATCTTCAACTAGATCAGGTTGTTCAGAGTCTTGTCCAGCCTGACCTTGAATGTTTCCAGGTATGGGGCATCTACCACTTCTCTGGGTAACCTGGGCCAGTGTTTCACCACTCTCAGTGTAAATCGTTTCTTCCTTCCATCTAGTCTAAATTTACCCTCTTTTAGTTTAAAACCAGGTGAGAAAGCAAGGATAGTAGGACCTCTGAGCAGTCTGAGCAGTTGCTCAGCAGAGGTGCATAGAGGATCACCCATTGGTGACCCTTTCAGCTCTGCACCCTTTCTTAGGGATTTCAGGCCTACCAGTCCCTTAGGCTTGGTCACCTGCACCATGACATCAGGCGTTGGAGGATGGAAGCAGAGCATGCCTGACCAGGAAAGCATCATGAAACCTTCATATGATCAGGGAAGCACAGCAGCCATTGGTGCCATATGCCTGGAACAATGTGTGAAGCATCTCTGTAGGGCCCAGCAGCACCCAGTGAGTTGGGTGGCACTGGCTGGACCAGCAGCTTTGCAGCACCACTTGGCTTTCAGCCACCAAAGGCATTTTCTCCTCCTGTCCAGCCCCGTGGGATTAAACTTTCCTGTGCCAAGTGCTCTGTGGTTGGGGCAGGGCTTGGAGAGACTGGGTGGTAGTGGGCGAGAGAGCTTTAAAATATCCCAGGGTGTGGACAACTCCCTGACAGTCATATTTTAAAGAGGGCCTGGCTTGCCCAAACCCGTATGCTGTGTGTCCTCAGCCCTCAGTGGTGGGCATCTCTGTAGTGGTGGAATCAGATGCAGGTGCCCGCATAGTGGCCATGTCTTGGAGGCTCACGAAGGACCAACACTGTCCCATGGTGCATGGCAAAGCCATCTTTTGCATGTCCCCAAATAGCAAGTCTTTGGGTCAGGCTGCCCCAGGTCTTGCTGCCAAGTATTGGAAGGGCTGAGGTTGGGACTAGACAAACTCCAGAGGTCCCTTTCCACCTGTATTATCCCATGATCTGAGGAATTTCCCTATGACTGCAGGAGCATTTAGATGCACATCACATGCTGCTCTGTAATGAAGCTGTATCCAAAACTCCTCCAGACAGGGCTCGGGTCACACTGTCTCTTAATACAATCCCAACCAGTGCACCAGGATCCTGTCCTAAAACAAGCATTACATGATAGAAGTATGGAAGAAGTAATGCCCAGGTCAATGGACAAGCTTTCACCAGGAGCCAGGCACCGTTGTGTCTCCAGGTGTTAAGAACCTGGTCCCACTACATCTTGATGGTGCACAGCCAAGCCAGGAACACACCATGCAGGTCTCCCTGCAGCCTGACCATTCAGTACCTGTCCTCCAAACCAGGCCATGGCCCATCCTCCAGTCATGGCCAATCTCCACTTTTGTGTGTTTATTGCCACCTTGTCATCTAATTCTCTCACTCCTGCCCCACACCATTTCTATCATGGGTCTGGTTCACAGCATCTCAAATAGGCAACAAAAGCTGGCAAGAGGATGAGGTGGTTTGAGGCTGTTTTCCTGCTATGGGAAGAGGGGAGATTGGTCAGGAAGATGGCAGTACATCTGGGAGAGTGGAGGTGCCTCCTCCTTCTTCTTCTGGATGTATGAGAGTCATAGGGACAAGCAGAGAGAGTTACCAATGGAGCAGGTCCCCAGCCTGTGGCTCCCATCTGCCATCAGCACAGCACCACAGACCCCGCAGCTGCAGGCTGGGGACTTCTCACTGAGCCCCCAGCCACTCACATTGCTGAGGCCATTGTGTCCCCAAGTGCCATATCCTCTGCCACCTTCCCTGCTGGCAAGCGATGAGATGCCGTGTGTTTTTATTTGTGCTAGTTTTGCTGAGATAATTGCCGGCAAACACTGTAGCTTGATAAGCAAAACATTGGCAAGCTGCAATTTCTAAAGCATCTTTAGCTAAATTTGTAGCGGTTGTCTCCAATTTGCAGTCCTGTTTGTGTCTGTGAAGAAGACACACACTTTCTCGGCTCCCTTCTCATGTTCCCACTTGCCTTGCACAGCCATGGAGGTAGAAGGAGGATTCCCCTTGCTTTATGCAGCTTGGCTTTGACTGAATAGCTTCCAGTTACCTTGAAACCTAATCTTCTTTTGAACTCTTTTTAAGTCAGTTGCATTCTTGGAAGGAGATGAGCCTGCGAACTTGTATCATCTGATGAGAGAGATAACAGCTCTGTAGAACCTACGCCCGGTGGCAGGCACAAGCCAGAAAACATCTGCACCTGCTCACATGGAAAAAGCACCCAGGTATTAGAGGAGGTGATTTGCCTTTCATGAGTTTTGGGATGTTTATTCTACTGGGGAGCTTCTCAGGGATGTCCTGGCTACCTGCTCTGGGACGAATGCCCATCAGTCCTCTGTATGCTCTGGGATGTGCTGCAAGACAAACTGGTACCTGAATGTCTCCAAATTAAGATGATCTTCATACTTTACTTCTTTGGGACTGGTCTGGTGCTTGTTCACAGATGCTAAAATGGGCTTATGGAAAGAAGCTGAGAGACCTGCTCCTCCTTAGATCCAGTATTCCCAAGCTTTGCTATTCCTATTGCCCTAAAAGTGGGACTGATCAACAAGATGTGCTCAAAATTAAGCTCTGTCTTCCTTGCCAGTCTCATTCCCATTGGCAGCAGCGATCCATGGCTCCAAGGATCACGTAATTTCTAAAGATTGCGTGCCTAGTGACCCCTATTCTAGGGGAGTTTTTTCCCATTGTTGTCCCCATACTCTAGTCATTGGGTTAAGATAAGACTTTTGAGTATTCTGTCCAGTTTCCTCCACTGATGTGCATTCCCAGAGGGTCCAAGTGTCTCTGATGAGTGAGCTTCCACCTACAGGATCTGAGGGTTTGTGTTCAGTTCTCCTCCTTCACATGGAGCCAGCCTAGGGCAGACTCACTTTGCTCTTGGTTTGCATTAGTAAAGTCATTACAGCTAAGAAATGAACCTGAGGAAGTAAGCGAGGAGAGGCAGGGACTATGTGAGAGAGGCAAGCAGATCTGTTTGCTTTCATCCATTCCTCCACCCAAATTGGCTGCAAGACAAAATGGTGGCCACCATCTTTGGTCTCCACCATGGAACAGAAGAGCATCAAAAGAGGAAAGCTGGGAAGAGGGACAAAAGCTGCTGCACATAATGTTGGGAGGCAGGGCTGGATGCTGTGTGTGAAGCAACCAACCGACCCAAGGGCAAAGATCTGGGCCCTCAGGACTCCTGTGGGGAGCTGGGATGATGCCACCTTTTTCATGTGCCTTCTGCACTCCTCCATGGCTCCTTGGATCCTCAGCTTCAAACACAGCTGCTTATCTTCCTGCATTACTCAGTGTTTCCCTACATGTGCTCTAATGCATCTTCAAAGCACAGCACTCACCACAGTGAACAGACCGGTTGATTAAATTAGAGTGACTTCTAATCACCAATGGTAGCGACTGTGGGGGCCAGGGAGATGTTTTGGGGTAGCTGGGAATAAAATTGCCCTAAAATTGCTCATTATGAGAGCCATCCAAGGTGATACCTCTAACAACTCAGGAGCCTTCTGTAAGGTCTCACCCTTACAAGAGCAGAGGAGCCTCTGCAAGAGCAGACGTGTACTAATAGTTTTTCCTTTTTTAGTAGTGTTATTCCCACTGGGATATTAAAGAGCTACCCCAGAGCATCTGGGCAAACAGCTAATTCCCCTGAACTCCAGAGCAGTTCATCCACCCAATCCATTTGCTCTGAGTTGCTATCCACATTTTGAATGCCAGATGTGGGTTTCAAACTGTAACAGCGAGGGCAAGCAAGAGGAAACAACTAGCCCTTTTCCCCCTCAGGATTCCTTTGTTCATTAAATAATGGCAAAAAAAAAAAGTTTAAAATCTAAATTCTGGTTCCAGAGGGTGTGTGCAGATGGAGCAAAATGTGTCTCTTGACAAAAGCAGGTTCTTGGTTCTGGGCACCTCCTCTGGTGGTCAGTAAGGGTTGTTTTTTTTTCATTATATACACTTTTTGAGCCATGGCATTGCTGTTTGTTTTGTCCTTCCTCCAAGACAGCAGTGCCTGCCCTCTTGGCCACAGTGGGATGTCATCGGGCCCCCTCCCAATGATTAGAGAGGAGACTCTTTGTCAAGTAACCCATCTGCAGTCTTCCTAGTATGTGATGGTCACATGATGGTTGTGGGGCTATGGGAAAGGAGGTGAGTGGGAGTGGGAGTGCTGGCTGCCAGAACAGTTCACACAGCCCACAGCGTGCTCCTGCCCACATCTGAGGAGTTGTCGGGAAGGCGAGCGAGAAGAAGGGAGCTGTGGACCAGATGCGTTGCTCTGGTGGGCCGTCTCCAGCCTGCAGGCCATCGGGAAGGCACGCCTGCACCAACGCTGCCAGCGGTTGCTCTTTGATAGGTGCCATGGAGCGAGATCATGCATCGGAGAGAGAGTGGTGGGGTGATCCAGTCCGGGAAGTTGTGTCTATCTTTGTTCTCCTCCTACCTGATTGCGGGATGACTCATCCCCTTCAAACCAGCGAGGCTATTTCTGACATGAGGTGCTACTTGGCGTGAGTAAAGATGGAAAAGCCTGCCCCATAACTTGGATGATAAAAAGGATAATAATTATGCTTTATATAGCAGACTTACAAATAATGGCTTGCTTCTTCGGCTGTTCAAGACCACACACGCTTTTTTTTTTTTCAGGGGGAGAGGTGTGGGGGGTTAATTTGGGACTTTTTTAGCTGGAATAGGAGATCTGTGTGGTCCCGTAGGCTCCTGTATGATAATTCTTTTAGCTTAATATCTTTTGATCTCCTCTAAGTTATTCATCAGCCCTGAATAACACAGTGCTTGACAGTCAGAACTTTTTATTGGTGAAACGGTGCTTCATTTTGCCTTCAAACAAAAGCAGGCTTGATGCTGCACTTCCCTGGTTACTGCAGGAACCCATGGGCAGGTGTCAGGTATATTAGGAGAAATGGGATACTAAGTGGAGACAGGAAGGAAGAGGAGGAAAAAAAGGGAGAGAGGTCAACAAAGAAAGGTAAAACTTAAAGGAACAAAAATAAAGAAGCAGCCCCAAAAAATGGGAGATGCTGGAAAGGTAACAACCAGTAACAGTTTGGGGTTTTGTTTTTGTTTTGTTTTGTTTTATTAATTTAAATAAAAATAAAAGGCGAAAGAAGATCTGAAGTAAGGGACAGGTGAAGTCATCAAGTCATCCTGAGGCATCCAGTGACTTTCCACTTCAAGTCCCCACAGGGAGCAGACATTGGGCATGGGGAAAAAAGGAGTCTGGAGGAGACTCAGGAACTGGTTTGAGGTTCTCAAGTCCAAGGAACCAGATTGTCTCATCCTGCAAAAACTGTCAGGTTGGGGAAGGCACAAGTGAAGACCACCTCCAACTGAAGAATAGTTGAGTCTCTGTATATTTGAGAAGGGAGGAAAGTGGTCTGCCAGCTAAGCCCTCTGATACGAGATCAACAGCATGGTGAGGGTCAGAACATCTTCCAGACACCAGAAGGGACAGTACATTTTTCCAATGTAAATGTTTCAGAGACTTGAAAAATGCTGTAGGACTTTGGAATGGCACACAGGTCACAGCAAGTTCCTCTGGAGGACATGGGTGCTGCCTTGAGCTGGAGGGGAGTGGGGACCCAGCTGAGAGCAAGCAAGCAGTGACCTGTGCAGGAAAAGATCATCTGAAGGGAAGGGAGATTGTTAATGGGGCTTCCTAAGGATCAGCGCTGGAAGTGATCTCATATCCTCCTTGGTGACTTTTGTACAAAAAGCAACAACATGTTGATAACTCTGCTGATCTCAAAAAATGGGGGAAGAAGGAGCGGCATAACCAGCATGGAAGAAGACATGAATAGCAGTCCAGGAAAACTGTCTAACTCCAGCAATGGGGACACCAGAAGTGGGTGGC
This sequence comes from Megaceryle torquata, assembly GCA_024611175.1. Classification (NCBI taxonomy): domain Eukaryota; kingdom Metazoa; phylum Chordata; class Aves; order Coraciiformes; family Cerylidae; genus Megaceryle; species Megaceryle torquata. The sequence goes on along the minus strand of JANIJG010003194.1, from coordinate 14,078 downwards.
TCTGAAGGGTACAGAAGGCCAACTGTCACATTTAGGGTGGCATTCACCCACCCTTGTGTCTGTCATCTGAAAGTAGTCCAAATCCACTCTACAGACAGTGTAGAGTGGAAGGTAGGTCCAGAGGGTAGGTTTCTCAACCTAAGATGTGTCTGACTTTTCTATCTCCAGTAGGAAGCAGCAATAATAAATGTTGCCATACACACACCATTCATGAGAGCATCCTGCAAGCCATTGCAGAAGGAAGAACCCGATGCTTGCTCTAATACATGTTTTTTTCCCTATGAAGAGGCACTGGAAATGAAGGACAGTGCATGTGGCAGGGTGCAATCACAAAGACATGGAGCTCTGTGGACATCACCAGCATCTCGGCAACATCCGCTTTAGGAGGAGATGGTCACACAACGGTGCTTGCCAGCACTGGGACATGGAAGTGCGGGAGACCACAGCAATACAGCAAGGAGCTGGCTACCCCAGGTGGTGGCAGCTGATGGCTAACCAGCTTGGGGTTGGCTGCTGGCAAGTCCCTAGCTCACGGCAGTAGGGATTTTGAGTTTCATCATCAAGTCTAGTTGGGACAGAGTGGTGATAATCCATCCTTGGGCCTCCTACCAGTGCTGCTGTAATGTAGGAGGAGCATTTATTCCCTTGAAAGTCTGGAAGAGGGAATAACTCTTCCAAGGCCTCTGCACCTCATGTAATAGTGTAGCCCCTACTTCATGTGTCTCAGACAGGAAGAATTTCAACTCCATTAATAGCTAAAGAATGACACTAACCCTCATACCTCCTGAGTTTATACTGTGGGATACAAAGAGATCAAAAGAAAGTCAAATGAAGACCATCTCAAGGCATCTGTAAAAGGTACCCCTTGGTTCTGACCTGGGGGATTTGCTGCTACCAGGCTGGAGATTCTCCCTTATCAGAGCAGAGATGTTGAGAGAGACCTCTGCAGTTTGGTGTCCACTACACGTGTCTGTCCTTAACGAGACCTATCTCTGATGAGAGTTTTGAGCTAAGAGCAGAGAACAGTAAGCAATGACTGATGTCTGGGAAGCAAGGGAAATAGATGCAGAGGTCAGAAACACAGTCCCAGTGAACTGTGGCCACTGTTGGCAAGCTACCCAAATCAGAGTTTCTCTCTCCAGGTTTTAACTCCATCCTTGCAGCGCAGCAGACAGGTCAAAGCCTGCTTTGAAGCGAAACCCAGGCTGTAACCTATATGCCCAGGCAGGCACACAGCCAGGTTCACACCATACATTAACCCTGTCTCTCAAGGCTTGTGTGTGGACAGTCTGGATGAAAGCTTTGTCGGAAGAGTCAAAGCTGCGTGGGAAGCATACTCCTCAGGAAAGGGGCCAGCGGTGCAAAGGCTGGGGTGTAGCCAGGTGGCAAATGCTGGCAAGAAAACTGATGAGAGCAAAAGTGGTCCAGCTCTGGGGGCCTGGACCCCCAGCAACACCAGCAGCGGGCAGGAACTGGGACTAAGATCCTGCATGGGGATGGTTGTGAGGAGACCCACTCCAGCCAAACCCCTGTGCTGCACCCCTCAGATGTGGTGCTTTGGCAACACCAACCCACGCTCGCATTGGGATAAACCCAACAGTGGGCAAGACAGTGGCAGCATCTAGACACCAGGAAGGGTGAAGTTGTGCTCTGCCTGCTGCCTCTGTGGGGGCTTTGCAAACCAGCCTCACCCTGCACATGCAGCCCCAGCCCAGGGCTACCCATGAGCAGTCTTTGTGAAGGTGCTGGGAGAAGGAAGGCAGAAAAGCAGAGCTGCTAATGCACAGTCTGGATCTGGGGAACTTGCAAGGTTATTGGTCTTAATATTTTGGTTTGGGATGGAAAATTTAAGATAAGAGCAAAATATGGTATTTAGGTGTGTATTAGAAAGGAACAGTAAATAATGGGCAAGAATGTAGATAGGAACTGGATGATTTACTATGACAAATGACATAGGCAGCTAAAGGCAGGAAAGAGCTGTGGGTCTGTATTTGAAGGCAGAAGGAAGGATGCAGAGTAAAGCCACGGTCGAGCCAGCATGCTGGCAAATGTGTTTGTCCTTCAACTGCAACAAGCTACAGCCAGGACCCTGGGCCTGGTTTTCTATGGGGAGCTTTAGGGTGATATTGGGGTGTGGGAATTTGAACTGCAGGTTTCTGCAGCTGTAAGAATTGAAGATAAACTGAGCAATGGGCTCAGCACTGGGGAGAGTCCTGGAACAGCATCCCTGAAACTCTACTCTGAAAGCTGTAGAAATGCACACAGGGAAAGCTGAAGCTGTAATTAAAACCTGCCCCTCCTGACTACAAGAAAGTCATTTTAACCCCAGCTGAGGAGCAGACTCTTTGGCTAAAAGTCTGTTTTCTTGAGAGGTGTTGAGATGCACTCAAGTCTACCCTCCCAGCTCCCAGCTACCACTCCAGAAGAGCACCAGTCTCCCATGGACACATAAGCCAGCCCTTCAGGAAGTCTCAGACACCCCAGCTCAAGTGGCCTCAGGTGACATATGTAGTTGACAAAATTTGGCCCTCAGAGTCAGTATTGATGCTGGAGGGAGCTCACATGACCCAGAAAACTCTGTTATAGAAACATGCCCAAATTTATGGATTTATGCCTCAATTCTGAGTTCAAGCAGGTTCAGAGTAACTTCACACTCCAACTGGAGAATCATTTTCCTGCTCATTACTGAACTGCAAGCTTTCTTGGTCATAACAGTGTCTGCTAGCACAAGCAAGACAGAAGGCTCTTCAGCAAAGCAAAACTCATATATGCAACACTGATAAATCCCTACAAGATAACAACGGAGCCGTTGGGTCAGATGGGTCACCTTTCCATAAGGTGTAGATCAGCTTTGCTACATTCAAATGAAAGCTGTCCCATCAATTTACACCTGCTGGAGAAGTGGACCTAAGAAACTAGATAGGAAAGCTATTCGGTCTGTTGTGACTGCACTTTGCAAATCTGGTCGTAAGGCAGTTTATTGAGCTCAATGTTCAGACGCCGTATGGCAAGGCACTTCCATGCCTGGAAGAAACACCTGTCTGGAGAGATTTTAATAATGACTGCCTTGCAAAAGGGTCGTACTGTTGGGCAGCAAATGTCCTCATTCAGTCTGTGAAGAAGATCTGCATTTAATCCTGGTGCATCAGCTTTCCTGTTAAACCAGACTCCTAGGAAAGACTAATGCGGAAGAAGATGCAATCAAGGCAAGCCGGTGGAAAGATAACCCATCAATTACCCAGCGGCTTGGGATATTCCTTCAAAGGCCCATTCAATTAGACATCTGATTTGCATGTCTTTCCCATTTGCTGTAGGTACTCATTATGGGCATTTAAATACAACCCTGACTGCAGCCCCACAAAGCCTTGGGTGGATGCTTTTGAGAACCTCATTTTAGTTTATCAGAGTTGTCAGAAGTTGCAATTACTGTAGAGCAAGAAACAAAGTCCTTTATCGCCCCTTTGAATCTCTTGGGATTAACATCCCCCCCTTGCAAAAAAAAAGTGTCTTTGCAGTCTTTAAAGATCTCAAAGATCAAGATCTCTTAAGTCCCATCAGAAAGACAAGCACAGTGACCCCTAAACACCGGACTGATGTGCAACTCAGCTCAACAGCACCCTTTTCTCCTTTTTAATAGATTTATGCCCAAGTAACTTGTTGATACCCTGGTCTATCTCAGTTCATACCATGGTTCAGACTAAGCCAGGGAGAGCTGTTCTCCCTTCAGCAAGAGGCCAGGGCTGGGGCCTCTCCTCTGTCCTTGGCTGCAGTATCTCAATTTTTTGGCAGTGGAGAGGGGACCACCTTGCTGTCCCCACGCAGCAGGTCTGTCCTGTCCTCCCTCTTTGCTTTTGCTGCTCTGTCCGAGCCTTGCACTCTCACGTCCAGATTTTTAGGCTGAGCTGCTATTTCATCATCATCTGAGCTGAATTAGGACCAGAGTGACATGTGGAGCCCCATCAAGCTGTGGTCAATTGCTTAGCTAAGAGTCTAGGTTCTTGGATACACAACACAACCCCACTGGGCTGGGGGTCACACAGTTGGGACATCTATGTGTCTCTCTCCCATTTAGGTGCTGATTTCTTCTGAGGTCAAACCTACCTGGAAATTGCCCAGAAGTGTATTTTCATATAAGATGTAGGAACTGAATGTCCTTAAGTCTTCCTTCCCCCTTGATATTTGCCTTAACTTGGCCCAAAGCTCCAAAGATTGCTGTGGAAGGTGAGGATTGAGAGCTGATGGATCCCTGAGGAAAACAGCTAACAAAAATCAACACTCCCTTTCTCCTTCCTTGCTTTGGCAGAGCAACAAAAGCAGATGTTATGTAGACACAGACATACCCGCGCACCGGGGCTTTGGTCAGCATAGTGTGTGTTATCGTGAGAGGCAGCACAGCAAAACACGCTCTGGCAGGAGGAATCCTTGCAGCATTGGCCCATCCTCAGGCAATATTTGTCGTGAGTTTGCACAGAGACAGCTTCAAGGTCAGCAAGGATGATTTAATGTCCCCATGCATGCCAGGCCAGAAGACCTGGACTAGCAGAAGGGCTGTGCACCAACTCCAAATGCAACAGTATCTCATGCCTGGCAGGGCAGGATGAGTGCTGGAAGAGGCATGAGAGAGTGACCCTAAAACCCCATCTAGCCTGGCCCCACCAAATCCTTCATGCCCACCTTGTCCACCAGCACCTCAAACACATGCAAGAAAGCAGATGGTGTTTAAAATGAAGAAAACCATGTTAGCCTGATGCCAGCCTTTGATTTCTGCTTGGAAGTTCTTGTACAAGGTATAAAGGTAGTGTCTCTAATGAGATTACATATTATAGTCAGTGAGGAGCTGTTAAAGGGCTGTTTCTAATGGGATTAAAATGTATAGCACCCAGTTATAGCTGTAATTGCATTACACCCCTAAGGAGAGCCTGTAGTGTAAACTGAAGGCAGGTCAGGGATTCGGTGCACACTGCTTCACTTCAGTATCTTCTGAGCTGCTTCCCTGTTTTCCCTTTTTTCCCCTGTCTTGGATGAAGAACAAAGAGGGAGAAGATTTAGCAGAGTGTCAGGAAGTGACTGGAGGCTAATCCCTCTGCTGACACTCCCCAGCACCAGGGGGAAGTAACTGAGATCAGCCAAATTGGCATATCAAAAGCCTTCTAATTATGTCACTGGTGGCTTGAGCCAATTCCTAACATTCTTATTCATGGAGTTTCCAGCACAAGAAAACCCTTCTTAATCCAGGCTGCTGTTGTGCAGAACTGTCATGTCATGGATGGGTTTCTCTTTGTTGGTGCTGGGGAGGCCAGGATGGCTCCCCACTCACAGGCTGCAGCCTCATGTGACAGCAGAATGTGGTGGGGCATCTCCCAGTTGCTTTTGTGCAGCTAAGTTTTGTCAGTGTAGATGTACAATCAAAAAAATAAAATCAAATCCCTCCTCCTCATAAACTTGCACTTTGTTCATGGAGAGCTGCTGTAAACTCAGCCCAGCTTTTTCTGAAAAACGGTGGGGTGGCAAGAGAGATCCTTCCTGCATGTCCACCCAAGGTTGTGCTTCTCAATACCTGCCACTATACCACCAAACCCCACTTGCACACTGTGCAGTGATCTTCTGGTGTTAAACCCACCAGGACCAGCTTTCAAGTAGTAAGTTCATCTCCAGCACACAATCTAGTTCTTAAAAAGATGCTTTTCATCAGCTCCCTGACCCATTTTTTCATTCCCTGCTGCCACACCAGTGCTAGCAACAGTGGAGGGTCTGTGCCGGGTGGCATGTAAGACGTTCCCACAGCCATTGAGCAGTCAGTGGTGAGGAAAAGCCAAGGACCCCGGGCATCCTGGCAGCTGGTGTCTGTCCTACCTGTTTAGCCACACGCCTCCCTTTAAACAGGGACAGCCAGCCAGCTCAAAGGGTGTGAGTTTAAAGCAGTAGTAATACTCAGTCTGTAGGTAGCACTTTTCATCTGCAGTCTCAAATCTCTTGACAGATATTGCTCACAGTAGCAGAGATCTGAAAAGAACAAAGGAATTGGGTCTGTGCCCATCTTGCTCCTTTGTAATATGCAAAGAGGGCCAGAAATCACTTTGTTCATGTTAGATTTTATTAATTTTTTTTTTTTTTTAAGGTATTAGAAATGCAGATCTTCATCGCTCAAGAGAAAAGAGTACATCTGTATCATGGAGCAGATATTGAGCAGGTGACACTCAAGCAAACAGGGAAGTCATTTGTTCTCAAGCTACTTAAATCACCTCCTTTTGTACCTTTCTGTTGTTATTGTTGTTACAACTCAAGAGCCTGAAAAACATTTCGGAGCAAAGAGACTTCTGGTAAGACCTCGGCACAGCACTGTCACCACTCAGTGGAGCTGAGATGCTCCAGCCCCAGATGAGATAGATGTTGGAGCTGCTGTGCCCAGCAGTCCCTGAGCCACCGGCAGGCTGTGCAGGGTATCCAGCCAGGGCATTTTGACACCAGAGCTTTGAATAGCTCTCAGTGCCATTTAACTTCAGCACCTCTGCAAGGCTGGGATTTGAGTCCATGTTTTAAAGTAGCACATGGAGGCTTCAAGTTTATTGCTCTGGAAGACACCCTTTTTTAACTCTTTTTTAATGATGCAGCCCACACGGGACCAGCGCTCAGCCCTCCCAGCTCCTCAAACGAAGTATCTGCCCTCATCAGCAGGCACTCCTGCCTCTAAAGCCACCCTTCTTTAATGCTCCTGAGACATAATCCTGAAAACCACCTCCCTGGTTCAGGCATTCCCGGCACCATGAGTGACCACGAGTGCAACTGGGAGAGGGGTGATGAATTATGCACCAAGAGCCTGTTGCACTCATAGCCAGACAGACAGGGTGCCCAGCAGGCCTGGAGATGCAGGCATCTCCAAGCCTCCTCTGCCCTTCCCAGGCCCCAAACAGGAATTTGAAGTTCTCCCAACCTACACTAGGCTGGGCAAAAATCTGGCACCCACTTACTGCCCTGCAGCACTCGATCAAAGGGGCTCAGTCCAAGGAAACATGCAGAGCAGACCATAGTCCCAAGGTGCCTCTTGGGAAGCACAGAAGTGAAATGGGGAGTGTTGGCCATCTGAGAGGGTCCCTGCTAATGTTGGTTAGGGATGAGTTCCATCTTCCTTGACAGCAGGAGCAGGGGTGGAGAGGGGATTTATAGCAATGGTCCTGGGGAGACAGCAGTAAGGACAGAGGTTTCCTGAATCCATTAGGCAGGGGAACATACCAGGGACACAGCACAGGTTTTTAGCAGAAGACAGCATGGACCATGGGTCGGTCACATGACAATTTTTTTCTAGTTAAGATTGGCTGTTTTTCTAGCCCAGGTGCTTGATAAATAACATATCTCCTCTTGCATTGCACAGCTGTCAAGAGGAGAAGAGAGGACATAAGCTCTTGCCTACCTCAAATCCCATCAGCTCTTCACTGCAGGGATGTTACAGCCCCAAGCAGGGCTGGGGACACTGGGGACATGTGGAACCCTTTCCTCAAGCACCTTCTGGCTAACAGGGCAAGACAGGGACGGGAGAGGAAAACAGACTTCAGAAGCAGGAGGCAAAGACATGTGGATGCTGAGCACTGAGCTACACTGTCATCCCCATCCATCCATCTGTCTGCCTGACCTCCCCACTGTGGTGACTTTCCTGGGGTGAGCTGGCAGGAAGGACACCCCCTTCCCAGCCTGGAGTCCCAGCACATGCCCTCCCCTCCTCAACTGGAGCCCTGCAATGGAGTTCAAGCTGAAGATGCTCAGGGCAAGGGGACCCATTTCCACCCATTCCCCTGAGTAAGCTGGAGCAGAAAGGAGCCACTCTGGATCCCGAGAGCCAGCTCCCTTGAGATGCTAGCGGGCAGAACCAGAAGCCTGGCCAGGGACTGCATGCACCAGATGCACACTCCATCCCCTACTCCAGGCTCCGTGTCCAACTCGCCTCCCCCAGCTATGGCATCACCTGCCTGTTTATACGCGAGATTTGAAAGCTGTTACCTCCAACTCTTTTTATACCTTGGTCTAATCTAGATACTGTTAATGATATTTACTTTCAAGACGCTCACCTTAGATTGGCTTTTCAACATCTAAATTAAGCGTTCCATCCCAGTCTTTGATATCATGACGGCACTTCAGCTACCTTTGATCATATCTACTAAGTATTCTCATTAGTAATCAACATTACTTACTTAAAATAAACACATGTTTTCTTGAAGCTTTGTGGTTACGCTTAATCAGCCGCAAAAATTCCCCTTAAGATGGTTTGTATCATTCAAGGGCATTTGCGTCCATAACCCTGTAAATAGCAGTTGTTTTCCGTGCGCTCTCCAAAATGCTGTCTGCTGAGATCTGACTTTCCATGAAAAGGTTTTGATATCCATAACATCCCCCCCCTCACTAAACCACTGTTCGATACTGTCGTGTAAACTGAATCACGGGGAGAATCACTGTCAGCAAAGTTCACCTCTCTCATCCTGGACCGTCAGCTTCAGCAGAGGGTAGAAAATGGCTCCTGTGGTGCTGAACCTGACCCCTGACTTCCCAGCAGCTGTGAAACCACCCAAGTCATTGCAGTGTGTGGAGGAGAAATAACTGGTGGTGCTTTGAATGGGAGGCAGGTACTGCCAGACTTGTACAGCTCCTGTGCCCTCAGGCCATGCTGTATTATTTAGGCAATATAGGTCCGTACAATACAGGTGCCTCTGACATGCAGAAAATAGTGAGAAACTTTTACGTTTTGGGCAAGCTGTGTGTGAATCAGCTGCTATTGCTGCACCCTGGGCAAATAAACCCTACCTGGCTCAGGGTCCTGCATCTGACACGCTTCACGTTGTTAATGAGCAGCTTCATGCATGAGCAACCCTGACTCACCCCTGCCTGCATCTGAGGAAGCCTCCAGGGAAGGCAAATAGCTGCCTCCCTTCTTCCTCCAGCTCTGAATGTGTCCCAGTGTCCCTTTCCCACTCCTCCTTCTGCTACTGCTCTTGTTCCCTTCTGTTCCTCGTGTCATCCCTTGGGACCCCCATCCTAGAGTCCCTCATCTTGGTGTGGCCCTAGATCTCCCAGATCCATCAGCAGCCACTCACAGTGGGAGATGGCAGAAGAGGTGGACCCCAGGAGACACTAGTGGTGATGCTGAGCCCCATCCAGGACTTTTCCAGCCCACCTGTGACCCGTGGGAGAGGACAATACTACCTCCCTTCCTGCTGGGCTCAGAGGGATTAGGGACACAAGAACCCCTGCCAGGGTGGGATTGTGCAGGGTCTAAATCTTCCCTACTGCTGACAATGCTTCCTTCACCCCATCCTCTCCATCCTTTGATGTCAACTAGAGGCACCAGGTCTAAAACAGCCCCTGTTGTTGATTAGACCTAATTAGTCCCTAACGCCCTCTTAAATCCAATTTTTAAAGGGAGTTGTTCAGCACATTCAGGGCTGAGACAGCCCTGGCTGAAGGCAACCTTAAGGGGTTCACAGTCAAAAGGAGGGAGGGTGCTCACCAGGTATTTCAAGATGGCCAGTGTGCTGGGCAGGTAACAGCTCTCAGGGCATCAGCTCATACAGGCTAAGCAGGAGGGTCAGCAGCATCCCCCCACAGCTGGGGACATCCCAACCCCACGGCTTCTCCATGGAAGAATCTCTGGTGTTGAGGACTGCTCATTCCTCCACTGAGAGGTGATGCTGATTTCTAATAGGGGCAGGAGCCATCAGTGAGGTGAGGAGGAGGAAAGGGGGTGAAGACTCCATCAGTCCAGGAATAGCACATCTGGTTTGACTCTCAACAGCAATGTTTTCTTAACAAGATGTATTTTTAGACATTTGTTGAGTCAGTCTGTTGAATCAAAACCCCTTGGGGACAATCTCTAGGTTAAGGAGAGGACATTGCCCTCTTCACCCAACTCATCTCCCACCAGTGCAAGAAGTATGAACAAAGCCAGGCCTAAGAGCTTAAGGCTCTGATTTAGGAAGACACAATGGGGATGAATTCCTGTTTGTCACATGCTCCAGTGCCACCAACCTCCGCAGCTCCTTGCAGCTCCATCCCCATCCCATCTCCAGCGCGAGGCTTAAGAGCTGGGAACGAGATATTCCCCAGCCTGGGTCTTTGCCTCAGCCACACGACCAACCTCCCGCCTTTAGGTCCAACTTTCTCTAGAAACCAGGCCCGCATCCAAATTAATTTTCTGTATGTGTTGTTGGAGCGATTAGATCTGCAAATCAACATAGCCACAAACTGAATAATGCACCAGCGCCTAGCGCTGTCGGGGCAAAGCCCCAAGTTCCTCATCAAGTTGAGTCCTGCAGAGCCTGTAACTAATGATTTTTCTCACTTGGCCAGGAGTCAGGGCTCTGTCTCTCACATGCACACACAAACATTGTACGTGTGCCTCGTTAGCATAGCGCGATCTGCAGATAAAGGGAGGGAGAGCAGTGCACTGGTGCTGCGACACTTGTGTGACACCTCTCCTGCGGCACCCTGCAGGAGATGTTGAGACCAGGAGACAAGGCAGACAAGCATCCCACCACCTGGCTCCTGTTGTGTTGTGCCACTTGCCCTTCTGTCTACAAGGATGTTGTTCGGGTCTCCTTTTTTGTCCTCTTACTGAGCGCTGGGCAAAAGCCCTGAGATGTCAATGAAAGCCAAGGATGAGTTCAGTGTTCTGGCAGGTCCCAAGCCTGAACACCACCAGCCTGGCCACACAGGCATGGAAGCAGAGGGTGGTAGTAGCTCCCAGAAACTCTCCAAGTGTCGTCTTCTTGGATCCAGGGAGAAGAAACACAAGGGAGATCTAGGTACAAGATGTCTTCTTCTACACTTATGTGCTAGTCCCCAAGCTTTCTTTTTTGGAGATGTTGGAACCCTGATAGGGTCCCTTCCCAGCATGTTGGGTTTTCCATCCACATTCATACCCTTCTCCAAAGCCACAAGCTTCATCTCTGCAGGTAGGCTCTCCTGTGTCCCACAGTGTTTCAGCCCAGAGATATAACCCCATTAGGGACAGACTGGGCATGCTGGTGGAACACAGGAATGCCCTGCAGTGGGGGAGCCAGCACACAAATCTGGGCTGCTCTGTCCTGCAGTCATCCTCTTGCAGACATAGTGATGGGGACACATGAGCTCTCCAGCATTCTGGTGGGAGACAGCAAGATTAGACTAAAGGAAGGGAGGATGCTCATCTCCTAACTCGTCCCCTAGAAGCTACCTGTGGCACATCTAGAGTCCACAGCAAGAGAGAGAATGCCCCAGAGGACCATCCTTCTCTATCTTCTGTGACTAGGGCAGGTAGGCTAAGTTGAACTATGGACATGGGTATTTTGTTTTACTCTCTACTGAAGGAGCCCAGGCAGTCAAGTGATACTGGGGTGGCATTCACATCCGTCACCAGTCAGTCTCTGCAGCGTTGACTTCTGGGGCTAAGCAGGTACATCAGCTCCCTTTGTAGTCACCAAAGGCCCTCTGGAGGTGCAGTTTACCCATCCTGCTTGCAAATGCTTTAAGACAAGATGAACTGCACCCTAAATGCCCCTGGCTGTACAGATTAGATCTCCATCAACTATAAAGGAAGCATAGCAAGATCTCTGGGCCTTTTACCTGTCTGCATTTAGCCAGATAGTTCCCACTCTTGGTGGCTGAAGGTGGGTAAGATAAGGATTTGCATTCATCAAGGAGAAACCAATGTAGGTGAGGACCCCATAGCTAGAACAAGTTCAGCAAAATGGGCTTGGAGGTCAAAAAAAATGATCTGGTCCACAGGGAGGTCCCTGATTGGATGAGATCTGTGCTGATGACTGCTCAGTGGTGAATGCCATCTCCCAGGACAGAGTAGGTATTTAGTCCCGGCTCCTCACCCCACCTGAAGCCAACCTCTGGGGCCAGTGGCATGTCCCTGGGATCTCAGCACTGCCATGTAGTTACAGTGAGATAGATTAGTTCATGGCTTTAGCCTGACTTAGCTAGCCAACAGCTGCATCAATACAACCCACCACGCTGGTGCCAACCCAATGGAGATGTCATTTTTCAGCACTACCATAACATATGCTGGAGAAGTATACTTGTGAGTGGCTTGGTCTCCCAGCCTGACATCTCTGTGTCACAGATACATGACATTTAATGTAAAGCAGAGCAGCAAACCTTCTCTTTCAGTGCTAAACAGGATGTTCTTGTGCTCAACGATAGCTTTGGATATGATCACCAGTTGTATTATCTGCTCTGCTACTTTGTTTCTTCAATTTCCTTATGATAAAATTATAATTTATCCATTTTCTCATTTATGCTTAGTCATCAGTCAGGTATGATAACTATATAACTATATAACATCCTAAAGTGACAGGAGCCTCCTCATCTGACACCAGCAGAAGCAGACCTAATCCCATGAGCTGGTACCCACTGTTTCTACTGTAGCACTTCTAACCATGCTCCTTTAAGGTCCTTGCAAAGGATATTGCCTTAGAATGAGCCTTGAGAAGGAGGTTGTGTGCTCAGTCCAAGTCCACCTGTCCCCTGCTCTATCCACATGCCCCTTGTCCCCTTCCTTGTGACTACAAAGTGACTTATCCAACTGAACAGTAATTTGGCAGGGCTTGGTCCCAGCTGAGTTGGAAAAGGTTCTTTCTACAAGGCTGGGATCTTGGTGGGCTGCAAACATGATCCCTGAGCCCATACAACATGCCACGTGTGCCACATGATGGGAAAGGAGCAGTACCACCCTGGTGTCCCCTTAGGTCACCCTGGTGACCTTGTGCCAGCATTGATCTCTTGAGGTGGACTTAGCTCACACCAGCAGGATGGGAGTCCTGAAGGTGTAACTTGTATCAGCTTGCCAGGCAAAAGATCAGGGCAAAAGAATGTACCTACAAGTACAACTTCACAGATTTACCTTGGGGCCTCTGTCCTTGCAGAACTATCACCCCAGCTCACACCCCAACCAGACATTGACACACAGCAAAGGTTTTGGGTGAAGTCACCCTCGGGAGACGAGAAACCAAAAGGACTTCTGCTCTGGCCTGGCCATGCACCATGCACACAGCCACAGAAGGGACAGTCTCGGCTCCCCAGATAACCACCCAATGGAGACCATCCACCCTTGACCCATGACATCCATGAGCCACCATTCTGCTATGGGAAACTGCTGGGGACATTTTCGTCTTTCCATGATTTTCCTGTGGAAAGCAAAGCTACAGAGCTGGCCAGAAAGAAGCAGGACATCCATGAGTCTGGGAAGGGCACAGCTTGCACCCAATGCTTGGTTTGGGTGTCTTCAGGGAGGACAGGTAGAAATCAGTGTCCTGTCAGCAGCATGTCTTTCACAGATGTCCCCTTTCTGCAGGCTGACAGAGAAGACAGTCAACCCTGGCAGTCCACATCTCCTCTTGCATGGCATCTAAGCAGTGTCAGGGATGTGCCCACAAGGCCCCATTGTGCACCAGGACATGTCAGGAGGGTGATGGTCCCCAGCCAGATCCTGACACAAGGGGCTTGATGTGAGAGACACAGTCCCGGGCCTGTCTTGGCCGCCCACTCACACAGCATCTCCCTGTACCCCACCACACATCTCCTCTCAACGCCTTTGCTCGCAGCGAGATCAAAAGGCATTCTACCCACTGATCGCTCGGTTTTGTGTCGAAAGGCTCCCTGATTACCTCACCATTAGCTGCACCCATTAAACAAAATCCTAAAGGTTTTAGACAAAGCTGAGGTTTCAGATGAGAGGGTGAGGAATGACTCAGTGCCTTTAAATGCCAAAGTCTTCTCCTCCGTCCTGTTTGTACAGCACCTAGCACGAGGGGTCCAGGTGCATGCCTAGGGCTCTGAAACACCGCCACAATTAAATAATAAGTGTAATAGCAGCTGTACTCCCACCAGCAGGGGTTCATTTTATTATTTAAATATTCAGTTATGCTTGGTAGCACCTCTTGGAGATGCAGTTTACTTCAGCGACGTGGAGACTGACCCCCAGGCTGGCCACTGGCAGCCACCATTGCAGCATGAGTATGGCTGGGAGCCCATCACAGGAACAACCCTGGTGCTGGTGAAAGCAAGGGCAGGGCAGGAGGCAGAGGACCCATAGTCCTATGGTTCTCTAT